>JAWPHD010002509.1:0-253705 GCA_037043455.1 Cyrtodaria siliqua | reverse complement strand
TATCTATCACAATACAAATGACAACTGGATATTAAAGGGACTAGAGGCGATCTGGGAGCGTGATTGGTATCTATCCAAATACAAATGACAACTGGATATTAAAGGGACTAGAGGCGATCTGGGAGAGTGATTGGTATCTGTCCCAATACAAATGACAACTGGATATTAAAGAGACTAGAGGCGATCTGGGAGCTTGATTGGTATCTATCCAAATACAAATGACAACTGGATATTAAAGGGACTAGAGGAGATCTGGGAGCTTGATTGGTATATATCCAAATACAAATGACAACTGGATAATAAACAGACTAGTGGCGATCTGGGAGCGTGATTGGTATCTATCCAAATACAAATGACAACTGGATATTAAAGGGACTAGAGGCGATCTGGGAGAGTGATTGGTATCCATCCAAATACAAATGACAGCTGGATATTAAAGGGACTAAAGGCGATCTGGGAGCGTGATTGGTATCTATCCAAATACAAATGACAGATGGATATTAAAGGGACTAGAGGCGATCTGGGAGCATGATTGGTATATATCCAAATACAAATGACAACTGGATATTAAAGGGACTAGAGTCGATCTGGGAGAGTGATTGGTATCCATCCAAATACAAATGACTGCTGGATATTAAAGGGACTGGAGACGATCTGGGAGAGTGATTGGTATCTATCCAAATACAATGACAACTGGATATTAAAGAGACTAGAGGCGATCTGGGAGCGTAATCGGTATATATCCAAATACAAATGACAACTGGATATTAAAGGGACTAGAGGCGATCTGGGAGCGTAATTGGTATCCATCCAAATACAAATGAAAACTGGATATTAAAGGGACTAGAGGCGATCTGGGAGAGTGATTGGTATCTATCCCAATACAAATGACAACTGCATATTAAAGAGACTAAAGGCGATCTGGGAGCTTGATTGGTATCTATCCAAATAGAAATGACAACTGGATATTAAAGGGACTAGAGGCGATATGGGAGCGTGATTGGTATCTATCCGAATACAAATGACAACTGGATATTATGGGACTAGAGTCGATCTGGGAGCGTAAATGGTATCTATCCAAATACAAATGACAACTGGATATTAAAGGGACTAGAGGCGATCTGGGAGAGTGATTGGTATCTGTCCCAATACAAATGACAACTGGATATTAAAGAGACTAGAGGCGATCTGGGAGCTTGATTGGTATCTATCCAAATACAAATGACAACTGGATATTAAAGGGACTAGAGGAGATCTGGGAGCGTGATTGGTATCTATCCAAATACAAATGACAACTGGATTTTAAAGGATCTAGAGGCGATCTGGGAGAGTGATTGGTATCCATTCAAATACAAATGACTGCTGGATATTAAAGGGACTGGAGGCGATCTGGGAGCCTGACTGGTATCTATCCAAATACAATGACAACTGGATATTAAAGAGACTAGAGGCGATCTGGGAGCGTAATTGGTATCTATCCAAATACAAATGACAACTGGATATTAAAGGGACTAGAAGCGATCTGGGAGCTTTATTGGTATCCATCCGAATACAAATGACAGGTGGATATTAAAGGGATTAGAGGCGATATGAGAGCGTGATTGGTATCTATCCAAATACAAATGACAACTGGATACTAAAGGGAGTAGAGGCGATCTGGGAGCGTGATTGGTATCTATCCAAATACAAATGACAACTGGATATTAATGGCAGTAGATGCGATCTGGGAGCTTGATTGGTATCTATCCAAATACCAATGACAAATGGATATTAATGGGACTAGAGGCGATCTTGGAGCGTACTTGGTATCTATCCAAATACAAATAACAACTAGGTATTCAAAAGACTAGGGGCGATCTGGGAGCGTGATTGGTATCTATCCGAATACAAAAGACAACCGGATATTAAAGGGACTGGAGGCGATCTGGGAGCCTGATTGGTATCTATCCAAATACAATGACAACTGGATATTAAAGAGACTAGAGGCGATCTGGGAGCGTAATTGGTATCTATCCAAATACAAATGACAACTGGATATTAAAGGGACTGGAGGCGATCTGGGAGCTTTATTGGTATCCATCCAGATATTAAAGGGATTAAAGGCGATCTGGGAGCGTGATTGGTATCTATCCAAATACAAATGACAACTGGATATTAAAGGGATTAGAGGCGATCTGGGAGCGTGATTGGTATCTATCCAAATACAAATGACAACTGGATATTTATGGCATTAGATGCGATCTGGGAGCTTGATTGGTATCTATCCAAATACAAATGACAGCTGATATTAAAGTGATTAGAGGCTATCTGAGAGCGTGATTGGCATCTATCCAAATACAAATGACAACTTGATATTAAAGGGACTAGAGGCGATTTGGGAGAGTGATTAGTATCCATCCAAATACAAATGACAGCTGGATATTAAAGGGACTAGAGGCGATCTGGGAGCGTGATTGGTATCTATCCAAATACAAATGACAACCGGATATTAAAGGGATTAGAGGCGATCTGGGAGCGTGATTGATATCTATCCAAATGCAAATGACAGCTGGATATTAAAGGGACTAGAGGCGATCTGGGAGCGTGATTGGTATATATCCAAATACAAATGACAAATGGATATTAAAGAAACTAGAGGCGATCTGGGAGCGTAATTGATATCTATCCAAATACAAATGACAGCTGATATTAAAGGGACTATAGGCGATCTGGGAGCGAGATTGGTATCAATCCAAATACAAATGACAGCTTGATATTAAAGGGACTAGAGGCGATCTGGGAGCCTGATAGTTATCTATCCAAATACAATGACAACTGGATATTAAAGAGACTAGAGGCGATCTGGGAGCGTAATTGGTATCTATCCAAATACAAAAGACAACCGGATATTAAAGGGACTAGAGGCGATCTGGGAGCTTGATTGGTATACATCCAAATACAAATGACAGGTGGATATTAAAGGGATTAGAGGCGATCTGGGAGCGTGATTGGTATATATCCAAATACATATGACAACTGGATATTAAATAGATTAGAGGAGATCTCGGAGCGTGATTGGTATCTATCCAAATACAAATGACAACTGGATATTAATGGGACTAGAGGCGACCTGGGAGCTTGATTGGTATCTATCCAAATACAAATGACAAATGGATATTAATGGGACTAGAGGCGATCTTGGAGCGTACTTGGTATCTATCCAATTACAAATGAAAACTGGGTATTAAAGGGACTAGGGGCGATCTGGGAGCGTGATTGGTAGCTATCCAAATACAAATGACAACCGGATATTAAAGAGACTAGAATCGATCTGGGAGCGTGATTGGTATCTATCCAAATACAAATGACAGCTGGATTTTGAAGGGACTAGAGGCGATCTGGGAGCGTGATTGGTATCCATCCAAATACAAATGACAGCTGGATATTAAAGGGACTAGAGGCGATCTGGGAGCGTGATTGGTATCTATCCAAATACAAATGAACACTGGATATTAAAGAGACTAGAGGCGATCTGGGAGCGTGATTGATATCAATCCAAATACAAATGACAGCTGATATTAAAGCGACTAGAGGCGATCTGGGAGCGTGATTGGCATCTATCCAAATACAAATGACAACTTGATATTAAAGGGACTAGAGGCAATTTGCGAGAAAGATTGGTATCCATCCAAATACAAATGAAAGCTGGATATTAAAAGGACTAGAGGCGATCTGGGAGCGTGCTTGGTATCTATCCAAATACAAATGACAACCGGATATTAAAGGGATTAGAGGCGATCTGGGAGCGTGATTGGTATCTATCCAAATACAAATGAAAAATGGATATTAATGGGACTAGAGGCGATCTTGGAGCGTTCTTGGTATCTATCCAAATACAAATGACAATGGGTATTAAAGAGACTAGGGGCGATCTGGGAGCGTGATTGGTATATATCCAAATACAAATGACAACCGGATATGAAAGAGACTAGAGGCGATCTGGGAGCGTGATTGGTATCTATCCAAATACAAATGACAGCTGGATATTGAAGGGACTAGAGGCGATCTGGGAGAGTGATTGGTATCCATCCAAATACAAATGACAGCTGGATATTAAAGGGTCTAGATGCGATCTGGGAGCGTGTTTGGTATCTATCCTAATACAATGACAACTTGATATTAAAGAGACTAGAGGTGATATGGGAGCGTGATTGGTATCTATCCAAACACAAATGACAACTGGATATTAAAGGTACTAGAGGCGATCTGGGAGCGTGATTGGTATATATTCAAATACCAATAGCAACTTGATATTAAAGAGACTAGAGGCGATCTGGGAGCGTGATTGGTATCCATCCAAATACAAATGACAACTCGATATTAAAGGGATAAGAGGCGATCTGGGAGAGTGATTGGTATCTATCCCAATACAAATGACAACTGGATATTAAAGAGACTAGAGGCGATCTGGGAGCTTGATTGGTATCTATCCAAATACAAATGACAACTGGATATTAAACAGACTAGAGGCGATCTGGGAGCGTGATTGGTATCTATCCAAATACAAATGACAACTGGATATTAAAGGGTCTAGAGGCGATCTGGGAGAGTGATTGGTATCCATCCAAATACAAATGACAGCTGGATATTAAAGAGACTAAAGGCGATCTGGGAGCGTGATTGGTATCTATCCAAATACAAATGACAGCTGGATATTAAAGGGACTAGAGGCGATCTGGAAGCATGATTGGTATATATCCAAATACAAATGACAACTGGATATTAAAGGGATTAGAGGCGATCTGGGAGAATGATTGGTATCCATCCAAATACAAATGACTGCTGGATATTAAAGGGACTGGAGACGATCTGGGAGCGTGATTGGTATCTATCCAAATACAATGACAACTGGATATTAAAGAGACTAGAGGCGATCTGGGAGCGTAATCGGTATATATCCAAATACAAATGACAACTGGATATTAAAGGGACTAGAGGCGATCTGGGAGCGTAATTGGTATCCATCCAAATACAAATGACAACTGGATATTAATCGCAGTAGATGCGATCTGGGAGCTTGATTGGTATCTATCCAAATACCAATGACAAATGGATATTAATGGGACTAGAGGCGATCTTGGAGCGTACTTGGTATCTATCCAAATACAAATAACAACTAGGTATTAAAAAGACTAGGGGCGATCTGGGAGCGTGATTGGTATCTATCCGAATACAAATGACAACCGGATATTGAAGAGACTAGAGGCGATCTGGGAGCGTGATTGGTATCTATCCAAATACAAACGACAGCTGGATATTGAAGGGACTACAGGCGGTCTGGGAGCTTGATTGGTATCCATCCAAATACAAATGACAGCTGGATATTTAAGGGATTAGATGCGATCTGGGAGCGTGATTGGTATCTATCCAAATACAAATGACAACTGGATATTAAAAAGACTAGAGGCGATCTGGGAGCGTGATTGATATCTATCCAAATACAAATGACAGCCGATATTAAAGGGACTAGAGGCGATCTGGGAGCGTGATTGGTATCCATCCAAATACAAATGACAGCTGGATATTAAAATGACTAGAGACGATCTGGGAGCCTGATTAGTATCTATCCGAATACAAATGACAACTGGATATTAAAAAGACTAGAGGCGATCTGGGAGCGTGATTGATATCTATCCAAATACAAATGACAGCTGATATTAAAGGGACTAGAGGCGATCTGGGAGCGTAATTGGTATCTATTCAAATACAAATGACAACTGGATATTAAAGAGACTAGAGGAAATCTGGGAGCGTGATTGATATCTATCCAAATACAAATGACAATTGGATATTAAAGAGACTAGAGGCGATCTGGGAGCGTGATTGGTATCTATCCAAATACAAATGACAACTGGATATTAAAGAGACTAGAGGAAATCTGGGAGCGTGATTGATATCTATCCAAATACAAATGACAGCTGATATTAAAGGGACTAGAGGCGATCTGGGAGCGTGATTGGCATTTATCCAAATACAAATGACAACTTGATATTGAAGGGACTAGAGGCGATTTGGGAGAGTAATTGGTATCCATCCAAATACAAATGACAGCTGGATATTAAAGGGACAAGAGGCGATCTGGGAGCGTGATTGGTATATATACAAATACAAATGACAACCGGATATTAAAAAGATTAGAGGCGATCTGGGAGCGTGATTGGTATCTATCCAAATACAAATGACAGCTGGATATTAAAGGGACTAGAGGCGATCTGGGAGCGTGATTGGTATATATCCAAATACATATGACAACTGGATATTAAAGAGATTAGAGGAGATCTCGGAGCGTGATTGGTATTTATCCAAATACAAATGACAACTGGATATTAATGGGACTAGAGGCGACCTGGGAGCTTGATTGGTATCTATCCAAATACAAATGACAAATGGATATTAATGGGACTAGAGGCGATCTTGGAGCGTACTTGGTATCTATCCAATTACAAATGAAAACTGGGTATTAAAGGGACTAGGGGCGATCTGGGAGTGTGATTGGTAGCTATCCAAATACAAATGACAACCGGATATTAAAGAGACTAGAATCGATCTGGGAGCGTGATTGGTATCTATCCAAATACAAATGACAGCTGGATTTTGAAGGGACTAGAGGCGATCTGGGAGCGTGATTGGTATCCATCCAAATACAAATGACAGCTGGATATTAAAGGGACTAGAGGCGATCTGGGAGCGTGATTGGTATCTATCCAAAGACAAATGACAACTGGATATTAAAGAGACTAGAGGCGATCTGGGAGCGTGATTGATATCTATCCAAATACAAATGACATCTGATATTAAAGGGACTAGAGGCGATCTGGGAGCGTGATTGGCATCTATCCAAATACAAATGACAACTTGATATTAAAGGGACTAGAGGCAATTTGCGAGAGTTATTGGTATCCATCCAAATACAAATGAAAGCTGGATATTAAAAGGACTAGAGGCGATCTGGGAGCGTGCTTGGTATCTATACAAATACAAATGACAACCGGATATTAAAGGGATTAGAGGCGATCTGGGAGCGTGATTGGTATCTATCCAAATACAAATGACAACTGGATATTAATGGCACTAGATGCGATCTGGGAGCTTGATTGGTATCTATTCAAATACAAATGAAAAATGGATATTAATGGGACTAGAGGCGATCTTGGAGCGTTCTTGGTATCTATCCAAATACAAATGACAATTGGGTATTAAAGAGACTAGGAGCGATCTGGGAGCGTGATTGGTATCTATCCAAATACAAATGACAGCTGGATATTGAAGGGACTAGAGGCGATCTGGGAGAGTGATTGGTATCCATCCAAATACAAATAACAGCTGGATATTAAAGGGTCTAGAGGCGATCAGGGAGCGTGATTGGTATCTATCCAAATACAAATGACAACTGGATATTAAAGAGAATAGAGGAGATCTGGGAGCGTGATTGATGTCTATCCAAATACTAATGACAGCTGATATTATAGGGACTAGAGCCGATCTTTGAGCGTGATTGGCATCTATCCAAACACAAATGCCAACTTGATATTATTGGGACTAGAGACGATTTGGGAGAGTGATTGGTATCCATCCAAATACAAATGACAACTGGATATTAAATGGACTAGAGGCTATCTGGGAGCGTGATTGGTATCTATCCAAATACAATTGACAACCGGATATTAAAGGGATTAGAGGCGATCTAAGAGCGTGATTGGTGTCTATCCAAATACAAATGACAGCTGGATATTAAAGGGACTAGAGGCGATCTGGGAGCGTGATTGGTATATATCCAAATACAATTGACAACTGGATATTAAAGGGATTAGTGGCGATCTGGGAGAGTGATTGGTATCTATCCAAATACAAATGACAACTGGATATTAAAGGGACTAGAGGCGATCTGGTAGCTTGATTGGTATATATCCAAATACAAATAACAACTGGATATTAAAGAGACTAGAGGCGATCTGGGAGCTTGATTGGTATTTATCAAAATACAAATGACAAATGGATATTAATGGAACTAGAGGCGATCTTGGAGCGTACTTGGTATCTATCCAAATACAAATGACAACTGGGTATTAAATGGACTAGGGGCGATCTGGGAGCGTCCACTGGTATCTATCCAAATACAAATGACAACCGGATATTAAAGAGACTAGAGGCGATCTGGGAGCGTGATTGGTATCTATCCAAATACAAATGACAGCTGGATATTGAATGGACTAGAGGCGATCTGGGAGCGTTATTGGTATCCATCCAAATACAAATGAGAGCTGGATATTAAAGGGACTAGAGGCGATCTAGATCGGGAGCGTGATTGGTATCTATCCAAATACAAATGACAACTGGATATTAAAGAGACTAGAGGCGATCTGGGAGCGTGATTGATATCTATCCAAATAAAAATGACAGCTGATATTAAAGGGACTAGAGGCGATCTGAGAGCGTGATTGGCATCTATCCAAATACAAATGACAACTTGATATTAAAGGGACTAGAGGCCATTTGGGAGAGTGATTGGTATCCATCCAAATACAAATGACAGCTGGATATTAAAGGGACTAGAGGCGATCTGGGAGCGTGATTGGTACCTATCCAAATACAAATGACAACCGGATATTAAAAGGATTAGAGGCGATCTGGGAGCGTGATTGAGATCTATCCAAATGCAAATGACAGCTGGATATTAAAGGGACTAGAGGCGATCTGGGAGCGTGATTGGTATTTATCCAAATACAAATGACAAATGGATATTAAAGGGATTTGTGGCGATCTGGGAGAGTGATTGGAATCTATACAAATACAAATAACAATGGATATTAAAGGGACTAGAGGCGATCTGGGAGCGTGATTGGTATATATCAAAATACAAATAACAACTGGATATTAAAGAGACTAGAGGCGATCTGGGAGCGTGTTTGGTGTCTATCCTAATACAATGGCAACTTGATATTAAAGAGACTAGAGGTGATATGGGAGCGTGATTGGTATCTATCCAAATACAAATGACAACTGGATATTAAAGGTACTAGAGGCGATCTGGGAGCGTGATTGGTATATATCCAAATACAAATAACAACTGGATATTAAAGAGACTAGAGGCGATCTGGGAGCGTGATTGGTATCCATCCTAATACATATGACAACTCGATATTAAAGGGATTAGAGGCGATCTGGGAGCATGATTGGTATATATCCAAATAAAAATGACAACTGGATATTAAAGGGATTAGAGGCGATCTGGGAGAGTGATTGGTATCCATCCAAATACAAATGACTGCTGGATATTAAAGGGACTGGAGGCGATCTGGGAGCGTGATTGGTATCTATCCAAATACAATGACAACTGGATATAAAAGAGACTAGAGGCGATCTGGGAGCGTAATTGGTATCTATCCAAATACAAATGACAACTTGATATTAAAGGGACTAGAGGCGATCTGGGAGCGTGATTGGTATCCATCCAAATACAAATGACAACTGGATATTGAAGGGACTAGAGGCGATCTGGAAGAGTGATTGGTATCTATCCAAATACAAATGACAACTGGATATTACAGAGACTAGAGGCGATCTGGGAGCTTGATTGGTATCTATCCAAATACAAATGACAACTGGATATTAAAGGGACTAGAGGCGATCTGGGAGCGTGATTGGTATCTATCCGAATACAAATGACAACTGGATATTAAAGGGACTAGAGGCGATCTTGGAGCGTAATTGGTATCTATCCAAATACAAATGAGAGCTGGATATTAAAGGGACTAGAGGCGATCTAGATCGGGAGCGTGATTGGTATATATCCAAATACAAATGACAAATGGATATTAAAGGGATTTGTGGCGATCTGGGAGAGTGATTGGAATCTATACAAATACAAATAACAACGGGATATTAAAGGGACTAGAGGCGATCTGGGAGCGTGATTGGTATATATCCAAATACAAATAAAAAATGGATAATAAAGAGACTAGAGGCGATCTGGGAGCGTGTTTGGTATCTATCCTAATACAATGACAACTGGATATTAAAGAGACTAGAGGTGATATGGGAGCGTGATTGGTATCTATCCAAATACAAATGACAACTGGATATTAAAGGTACTAGAGGCGATCTGGGAATGTGATTGGTATATATTCAAATACAAATAACAACTGGATATTAAAGAGACTAGAGGCGATCTGGGAGCGTGATTGGTATCCATCCAAATACAAATGACAACTCGATATTAAAGGGATTAGAGGCGATCTGGGAGAGTGATTGGTATCTATCCCAATAAAAATGACAACTGGATATTAAAGAGACTACAGGCGATCTGGGAGCTTGATTGGTATCTATCCAAATACAAATGACAACTGGATATTAAAGGGACTAGAGGCGATCTGGGAGAGTGATTGGTATCCATCCAAATACAAATGACAGCTGGATATTAAAGGGACTAAAGGCGATCTGTGAGCGTGATTGGTATCTATCCAAATACAAATGACAACTGGATATTAAAGGGACTAGAGGCGATCTGGGAGAGTGATTGGTATCCATCCAAATACAAATGACTGCTGGATATTAAAGGGACTGGAGACGATCTGGGAGCGTGATTGGTATCTATCCAAATATAATGACAACTGGATATTAAAGAGACTAGAGGCGATCTGGGAGCGTATTCGGTATTTATCCAAATACAAATGACAACTGGATATTAAAGGGACTAGAGGCGATCTAGGAGCGTAATTGGTATCCATCCAAATACAAATGACAGGTGGATATTAAAGGGACTAGAGGCGATCTGGGAGAGTGATTGGTATCTATCCAAATACAAATGACAACTGGATACTAAAGGGAGTAGAGGCTATCTGGGAGCGTGATTGGTATCTATCCAAATACAAATGACAACTGGATATTAATGGCAGTAGATGCGATCTGGGAGCTTGATTGGTATCTATCCAAATACCAATGATAAATGGATATTAATGGGACTAGAGGCGATCTTGGAGCGTACTTGGTATATATCCAAATACAAATAACAACTAGGTATTCAAAAGACTAGGGGCGATCTGGGAGCGTGATTGGTATCTATCCGAATACAAAAGACAACCGGATATTGAAGGGACTACAGGCGATCTGGGAGAGTGATTGGTATCCATCCAAATACAAATGACAGCTGGATATTAAAGGGATTAGATGCGATCTGGGAGCGTGATTGGTATCTATCCAAATACAAATGACAACTGGATATTAAAAAGACTAGAGGCGATCTGGGAGCGTGATTGATATCTATCCAAATACAAATGACAGCTGATATTAAAGGGACTAGAGGCGATCTGGGAGCGTGATTGGTATCCATCCAAATACAAATGACAGCTGGATATTAATATGACTAGAGGCGATCTGGGAGCCTGATTAGTATCTATCCAAATACAAATGACAAATGGATATTAATGGGACTAGAGGCGATCTGGGAGCGTAATTGGTATCAATTCAAATACAAATGACAACTGGATATCAAAGAGACTAGAGGAAATCTGGGAGCGTGATTGGTATCTATCCAAATACAAATGACAGCTGGATATTAAAGGGACTAGAGGCGATCTGGGAGCGTGATTGGTATATATCCAAATACAAATGACAAATGGATATTAAAGGGATTAGTGGCGATCTGGGAGAGTGACTGGTATCTATACAAATAGAAATGACAACTGGATATTAAAGGGACTAGAGGCGATCTGGGAGCGTGATTGGTATATATCCAAATACAAATAACAACTGGATATTAAAGAGACTAGAGGCGATCTGGGAGCGTATTTGGTATCTATCCAAATACAATGACAACTGGATATTAAAGAGACTAGAGGTGATATGAGCGTGATTGGTATCTATCCAAATACAAATGACAACTGGATATTAAAGGGACTAGAGGCGAACCTGGAGAGTGATTGGTATCCATCCAAATACAAATGACAGCTGGATATTAAAGGGACTAGAGGCGATCTCGGAGAGTGATTGGTATATATCCAAATACAAATGACAGCTGGATATTAAAGGGACTAGAGGCGATCTGGGAGCGTGATTGGTATATATCCAAATACAAATGACAACTGGATATTAAAGGGATTAGAGGCGATCTGGGAGAGTGATTGGTATCCATCCAAATACAAATGACTGCTGGATATTAAAGGGACTGGAGGCGATCTGGGAGCCTGATTGGTATCTATCCAAATACAATGACAACTGGATATTAAAGAGACTAGAGGCGATCTGGGAGCGTAATTGGTATCTATCCAAATAAAAATGATAACTGGATATTAAAGAGACAGGAGGCGATCTGGGAGCTTTATTGGTATCCATCCAAATACAAATGACAGGTGGATATTAAAGGGATTAAAGGCGATCTGGGAGCGTGATTGGTATCTATCCAAATACAAATGACAACTGGATATTAAAGGGATTAGAGGCGATCTGGGAGCGTGATTGGTATCTATCCAAATACAAATGACAACTGGATATTTATGGCACTAGATGCGATCTGGGAGCTTGATTGGTATCTATCCAAATACAAATGACAGCTGATATTAAAGTGACTAGAGGCTATCTGAGAGCGTGATTGGCAACTATCCAAATACAAATGACAACTTGATATTAAAGGGACTAGAGGCGATTTGGGAGAGTGATTAGTATCCATCCAAATACAAATGACAGCTGGATATTAAAGGGACTAGAGGCGATCTGGGAGCGTGTTTGGTATCTATCCAAATACAAATGACAACCGGATATTAAAGGGATTAGAGGCGATCTGGGAGCGTGATTGATATCTATCCAAATGCAAATGACAGCTGGATATTAAAGGGACTAGAGGCGATCTGGGAGCGTGATTGGTATATATCCAAATACAAATGACAAATGGATATTAAAGAAACTAGAGGCGATCTGGGAGCGTAATTGATATCTATCCAAATACAAATGACAGCTTGATATTAAAGGGACTAGAGGCGATCAGGGAGCCTGATAGGTATCTATCCAAATACAATGACAACTGGATATTAAAGAGACTAGAGGCGATCTGGGAGCGTAATTGGTATCTATCCAAATAAAAATGACAACCGGATATTAAAGGGACTAGAGGCGATCTGGGAGCTTGATTGGTATACATCCAAATACAAATGACAGGTGGATATTAAAGAGATTAGAGGCGATCTGGGAGCGTGATTGGTATATATCCAAATACATATGACAACTGGATATTAAATAGATTAGAGGAGATCTCGGAGCGTGATTGGTATCTATCCAAATACAAATGACAACTGGATATTAATGGGACTAGAGGCGACCTGGGAGCTTGATTGGTATCTATCCAAATACAAATGACAAATGGATATTAATGGGACTAGAGGCGATCTTGGAGCGTACTTGGTATCTATCCAATTACAAATGAAAACTGGGTATTAAAGGGACTAGGGGCGATCTGGGAGCGTGATTGGTAGCTATCCAAATACAAATGACAACCGGATATTAAAGAGACTAGAATCGATCTGGGAGCGTGATTGGTATCTATCCAAATACAAATGACAGCTGGATTTTGAAGGGACTAGAGGCGATCTGGGAGCGTGATTGGTATCCATCCAAATACAAATGACAGCTGGATATTAAAGGGACTAGAGGCGATCTGGGAGCGTGATTGCTATCTATCCAAATACAAATGACAACTGGATATTAAAGAGACTAGAGGCGATCTGGGAGCTTGATTGGTATCAATCCAAATACAAATGACAGCTGATATTAAAGGGACTAGAGGCGATCTGGGAGCGTGATTGGCATCTATCCAAATACAAATGACAACTTGATATTAAAGGGACTAGAGGCAATTTGCGAGAGTGATTGGTATCCATCCAAATACAAATGAAAGCTGGATATTAAAAGGACTAGAGGCGATCTGGGGGCGTGCTTGGTATCTATCCAAATACAAATGACAACCGGATATTAAAGGGATTAGAGGCGATCTGGGAGCGTGATTGGTATCTATCCAAATACAAATGACAACTGGATATTAATGGCACTAGATGCGATCTGGGAGCTTGATTGGTATCTATCCAAATACAAATGAAAAATGGATATTAATGGGACTAGAGGCGATCTTGGAGCGTTCTTGGTATCTATCCAAATACAAATAACAATTGGGTATTAAAGAGACTAGGGGCGATCTGGGAGCGTGATTGGTATATATCCAAATACCAATGACAACCGGATATGAAAGAGACTAGAGGCGATCTGGGAGCGTGAATGGTATCTATCCAAATACAAATGACAGCTGGATATTGAAGGGACTAGAGGCGATCTGGGAGAGTGATTGGTATCCATCCAAATACAAATGACAGCTGGATATTAAAGGGTCTAGAGGCGATCAGGGAGCGTGATTGGTATCTATCCAAATACAAATGACAACTGGATATTAAAGAGAATAGAGGAGATCTGGGAGCGTGATTGATATCTATCCAAATACAAATGACAGCTGATATTATAGGGACTAGAGCCGATCTGGGAGCGTGATTGGCATCTATCCAAACACAAATGCCAACTTGATATTAATGGGACTAGAGACGATTTGGGAGAGTGATTGGTATCCATCCAAATACAAATGACAACTGGATATTAAATGGACTAGAGGCTATCTGGGAGCGTGATTGGTATCTATCCAAATACAATTGACAACCGGATATTAAAGGGACTAGAGGCGATCTGGTAGCTTGATTGGTATATATCCAAATACAACTAACAACTGGATATTAAAGAGACTAGAGGCGATCTGGGAGCTTGATTGGTATCTATCAAAATACAAATGACAAATGGATATTAATGGAACTAGAGGCGATCTTGGAGCGTACTTGGTATCTATCCAAATACAAATGACAACTGGGTATTAAATGGACTAGGGGCGATCTGCGAGCGTCACTGGTATCTATCCAAATACAAATGACAACCGGATATTAAAGAGACTAGAGGCGATATGGGAGCGTGATTGGTATCTATCCAAATACAAATGACAGCTGGATATTGAATGGACTAGCGTCGATCTGGGAGCGTTATTGGTATCCATCCAAATACAAATGAGAGCTGGATATTAAAGGGACTAGAGGCGATCTAGATCGGGAGCGTGATTGGTATCTATCCAAATACAAATGACAACTGGATATTAAAGAGACTAGAGGCGATCTGGGAGCGTGATTGATATCTATCCAAATACAAATGACAGCTGATATTAAAGAGACTAGAGGCGATCTGAGAGCGTGATTGGCATCTATCCAAATACAAATGACAACTTGATATTAAAGGGACTAGAGGCGATTTGGGAGAGTGATTGGTATCCATCCAAATACAAATGACAGCTGGATATTAAAGGGACTAGAGGCGATCTGGGAGCGTGATTGGTATCTATCCAAATACAAATGACAACCGGATATTTAAGGGGTTAGAGGCGATCTGGGAGCGTGATTGAGATCTATCCAAATACAAATAACAACTGGATATTAAAGGGACTAGAGGCGATCTGGGAGCGTGATTGGTATATATCAAAATACAAATAACAACTGGATATTAAAGAGACTAGAGGCGATCTGGGAGCGTGTTTGGTATCTATCCTAATACAATGACAACTTGATATTAAAGAGACTAGAGGTGATATGGGAGCGTGATTGGTATCTATCCAAATACAAATGACAACTGGATATTAAAGGTACTAGAGGCGATCTTGGAGCGTGATTGGTATATATCCAAATACAAATAACAACTGGATATTAAAGAGAATAGAGGCGATCTGGGAGCGTGATTGGTATCCATCCAAATACAAATGACAACTCGATATTAAAGGGATTAGAGGCGATCTGGGAGAGTGATTGGTATCTATCCCAATACAAATGACAACTGGATATTAAAGAGACTAGAGGCGATCTGGGAGCTTGATTGGTATCTATCCAAATACAAATGACAACTGGATATTAAACAGACTAAAGGCGATCTGGGAGCGTGATTGGTATATATCCAAATACAAATGACAACTGGATATTAAAGGGACTAGAGGCGATCTGGGAGAGTGATTGGTATCCATCCAAATACAAATGACAGCTGGATATTAAAGGGACTAGAGGCGATCTGGGAGCGTGATTGGTATCTATCCAAATACAAATAACAGCTGGATATTAAAGGGACTAGAGGCGATCTGGGAGCATGATTGGTATATATCCAAATACAAATGACATCTGGATATTAAAGGGATTAGAGGCGATCTGGGAGATTGATTGGTATCCATCCAAATACAAATGACTGCTGGATATTAAAGGGACTGGAGGCGATCTGGGAGCGTGATTGGTATCTATCCAAATACAATGACAACTGGATATAAAAGAGACTAGAGGCGATCTGGGAGCGTAATTGGTATCTATCCAAATACAAATGACAACTGGATATTAAAGGGACTAGAGGCGATCTGGGAGAGTGATTGGTATCTATCCAAATACAAATGACAACTGGATATTACAGAGACTAGAGGCGATCTGGGAGCTTGATTGGTATCTATCCAAATACAAATGAAAACTGGATATTAAAGGGACTAGAGGCGATCTGGGAGCGTGATTGGTATCTATCCGAATACAAATGACAACTGGATATTAAAGGGACTAGAGGCGATCTTGGAGCGTAATTGGTATCTATCTAAATACAAATGAGAGCTGGATATTAAAGGGACTAGAGGCGATCTAGATCGGGAGCGTGATTGGTATCTATCCAAATACAAATGACAACTGGATATTAAAGAGACTAGAGGCGATCTGGGAGCGTGATTGATATCTATCCAAATACAAATGACAGCTGATATTAAAGGGACTAGAGGCGATCTGTGAGCGTGATTGGCATCTATCCAAATACAAATGACCACTTGGTATTAAAGGGACTAGAGGCGATTTGGGAGAGTGATTGGTATCCATCCAAATACAAATGACAGCTGGATATTAAAGGGACTAGAAGCGATCTGGGAGCGTGATTGGTATCTATCCAAATACAAATGACAACCGGATATTAAAGGGATTATAGGCGATCTGGGAGCGTGATTGAGATCTATCCAAATGCAAATGACAGCTGGATATTAAAGGGACTAGAGGCGATCTGGGAGCGTGATTGGTATATATCCAAATACAAATGACAAATGGATATTAAAGGGATTTGTGGCGATCTGGGAGAGTGATTGGAATCTATACAAATACAAATAACAACTGGATATTAAAGGGACTAGAGGCGATCTGGGAGCGTGATTGGTATATATCAAAATACAAATAACAACTGGATATTAAAGAGACTAGAGGCGATCTGGGAGCGTGTTTGGTATCTATCCTAATACAATGACAACTTGATATTAAAGAGACTAGAGGTGATATGGGAGCGTGATTGGTATCTATCCAAATACAAATGACAACTGGATTTTAAAGGTACTAGAGGCGATCTGGGAGCGTGATTGGTATATATCCAAATACAAATAACAACTGGATATTAAAGAGACTAGAGGCGATCTGGGAGCGTGATTGGTATCTATCCAAATACAAATGACAACTGGATATTAAAGGGACTAGAGGCGATCTGGGAGCGTGATTGGTATCTATCCGAATACAAATGACAACTGGATATTAAAGGGACTAGAGGCGATCTTGGAGCGTAATTGGTATCTATCCAAATACAAATGACAACTGGATATTAAAGGGACTAGAGGCGATCTGGGAGAGTGATTGGTATATGTCCCAATACAAATGACAACTGGATATTAAAGAGACTAGAGGCGATCTGGGAGCTTGATTGGTATCTATCCAAATACAAGTGACAACTGGATATTAAAGGGACTAGAGGCGATCTGGGAGCGTGATTGGTATCTATCCAAATACAAATGACAACTGGATATTAAAGGGTCTAGAGGCGATCTGGAAGAGTGATTGGTATCCATCCAAATACAAATGACTGCTGGATATTAAAGGGACTGGAGGCGATCTGGGAGCCTGATTGGTATCTTTCCAAATACAATGACAACTGGATATTAAAGAGACTAGAGGCGATCTGGGAGCGTAATTGGTATATATCCAAATACAAATGACAAATGGATATTAATGGGACTAGAGGCGATCTTGGAGCGTACTTGGTATCTATCCAAATACAAATGACAACTAGGTATTAAAGAGACTAGGGGCGATCTGGGAGCGTGATTGGTATCTATCCAAATACAAACGACAACCGGATATTGAAGAGACTAGAGGCGATCTGGGAGCGTGATTGGTATCTATCCAAATACAAACGACAGCTGAATATTGAAGGGACTAGAGGCGATCTGGGAGCGTGATTGGTATCTATCCAAATACAAACGACAGCTGGATATTGAAGGGACTAGAGGCGATCTGGGAGAGTGAGTGATTGCTATCCATCCAAATACAAATGACAGCTGGATATTAACGGGACTAGATGCGATCTGGGAGCGTGATTGGTATCTACCCAAATACAAATGACAACTGGATATTAAAGAGACTAGAGGCGATCTGGGAGCGTGATTGATATCTATCCAAATACAAATGACAGCTGATATTAAAGGGACTAGAGGCGATCTGGGAGCGTGATTGGTATCCATCCAAATACAAATGACAGCTGGATATTAAAGGGACTAGAGGCGATCTGGGAGCCTGATTGGTATCTATCCAAATACAAATGACAACTGGATATTACAGAGACTAGAGGCGATCTGGGAGCGTGATTGATATCTATCCAAATACAAATGACAGATGATATTAAAGGGACTAGAGGCGATCTGGGAGCGTGATTGGTATCCATCCAAATACAAATGACAGATGGATATTAAAGGGACTAGAGGCGATCTGGGAGCCTGATTGGTATCTATCCAAATACAAATGACAACTGGATATTACAGAGACTAGAGGCGATCTGGGAGCTTGATTGGTATCTATCCAAATACAAATGACAACTGGATATTAAAGGGACTAGAGGCGATCTGGGAGCGTGATTGGTATCTATCCGAATACAAATGACAACTGGATATTAAAGGGACTAGAGGCGATCTTGGAGCGTAATTGGTATCTATCCAAATACAAATGACAACTGGATATTAAAGGGACTAGAGGCGATCTGGGAGCCTGATTGGTATCTATTCAAATACAAATGACAACTGGATATTAAAGAGACTAGAGGAAATCTGGGAGCGTGATTGATATCTATCCAAATACAAATGACAGCTGATATTAAAGGGACTAGAGGCGATCTGGGAGCGTAATTGGCATCTATCAAAATACAAATGACAACTTGATATTAAAGGGACTAGAGGCGATTTGGGAGAGTAATTGGTATCCATCCAAATACAAATGACAGCTGGATATTAAAGGGACTAGAGGCGATCTGGGAGCGTGATTGGTATATATCAAAATACAAATGACAACCGGATATTAAAGGGATTAGAGGCGATCTGGGAGCGTGATTGGTATCTATCCAAATACAAATGACAGCTGGATATTAATGGGACTAGAGGCGATCTGGGAGCGTGATTGGTATATATCCAAATACAAATGACAACTGGATATTAAAGGGATTAGAGGCGATCTGGGAGAGTGATTGGTATCTATACAAATAGAAATGACAACTGGATATTAAAGAGACTAGAGGCGATCTGGGAGCGTATTTGGTATCTATCCAAATACAATGACAACTGGATATTAAAGATACTAGAGGTGATATGGGAGCGTGATTGGTATCTATCCAAATACAAATGACAACTGGATATTAAAGGTACTAGAGGCGATCTGGGAGCGTGAGTGGTATATATCCAAATACAAATAACAACTGGATATTAAAGAGACTAGAGGCGATCTGGGAGCGTATTTGGTATCTATCCAAATACAATGACAACTGGATATTAAAGAGACTAGAGGTGATATGGTAGCGTGATTGATATCTATCCAAATACAAATGACAACTGGATATTAAAGGTACTAGAGGCGATCTGGGAGCGTGATTGGTATATATCCAAATACAAATGACAACTGGATATTAAAGGTATTAGAGGCGATCTGGGAGAGTGATTGGTATCTATCCCAATACAAATGACAACTGGATATTAAAGAGATTAGAGGCGATATGGAAGCTTGATTGGTATCTATCCAAATACAAATGACAACTGGATATTAAAGGGTCTAGAGGCGATCTGGGAGAGTGATTGGTATCAATCCAAATACAAATGACTGCTGGATATTAAAAGGACTGGAGGCGATCTTGGAGCGTAATTGGTATCTATCCAAATACAAATGCCAACTGGATATTAAAGGGACTAGAGGCGATCTGGGAGCCTGATTGGTATCTATCCAAATACAAACGACAGCTGGATATTGAAGGGACTAGAGGCGATCTGGGAGAGTGATTGGTATCCATCCAAATACAAATGACAGCTGGATATTAACGGGACTAGAAGCGATCTGGAAGCGTGATTGGTATCTACCCCAATACAAATGACAACTGGATATTAAAGAGACTAGAGGCGATCTGGGATCGTGATTGATATCTATCCAAATACAAATGGCAGCTGATATTAAAGGGACTAGAGGCGATCTGGGAGCGTGATTGGTATCCATCCAAATACATATGACAGCTGGATATTAAAGGGACTAGAGGCGATCTGGGAGCGTGATTGGTATATATCCAAATACAAATGACAACCGGATATTAAAGGGGTTAGAGGCGATCTTGGAGCGTGATTGGTATCTATCCAAATACAAATGACAGCTTGATATTAATGGGACTAGAGGCGATCTGGGAGCGTGATTGGTATATATCCAAATACAAAAGACAAATGGATATTAAAGGGTTTAGTGGCGATCTGGGAGAGTGATTGGTATCTATACAAATAGAAAAGACAACTGGATATTAAAGAGACTAGAGGCGATCTGGGAGCGTATTTGGTATCTATCCAAATATAATGACAACTGGATATTAAAGAGACTAGAGGTGATATGGGAGCGTGATTGGTATCTATCCAAATACAAATGACAACTGGATATTAAAGGTACTAGAGGCGATCTGGGAGCGTGATTGGTATCTATCCAAATACAAATGACAACTGGATATTAAAGGTACTAGAGGCGATTTGGGAGAGTGATTGGTATCCATCCAAATACAAATGACAACTGGATATTAAAGAGACTAGAGGTGATATGGGAGCGTGATTGGTATCTATCCAAATACAAATGACAACTGGATATTAAAGGTACTAGAGGCGATCTGGGAGCGTTATTGGTATCTATCCAAATACAAATGACAACTGGATATTAAAGAGATTAGAGGCGATCTGGGAGCTTGATTGGTATCTATCCAAATACAAAAGACAACTGGATATTAAAGAGACTAGAGGCGATCTGGGAGCGTGATTGGTATCTATCCAAATACAAATGACAACTGGATATTAAAGGGACTAGAGGCGAACTGGGAGAGTGATTGGTATCCATCCAAATACAAATGACAGCTGGATATTAAAGGGACTAGAGGCGATCTCGTAGCATGATTGGTATCTATCCAAATACAAATGACAGCTGGATATTAAAGGGAATAGCGGCGATCTGGGAGCGTGATTGGTATATATCCAAATACAGATGACAACTGGATATTAAAGGGATTAGAGGCGATCTGGGAGAGTGATTGGTATCCATCCAAATACAAATGACTGCTGGATATTAAAGGGACTGGAGGCGATCTGGGAGCCTGATTGGTATCTATCCAAATACAATGACAAATGGATATTAAAGAGACTAATGGCGATCTGGGAGCGTAATTGGTATCTATCCAAATACAAATGACAACTGGATATTAAAGGGACTAGAGGCGATCTGGGAGCTTTTTTGGTATCCATCCAAATACAAATGACAGGTGGATATTAGAGGGATTAGAGGCGATCTGGGAGCGTGATTGGTATCTATCCAAATACAAATGACAACTGGATATTAAAGGGATTAGAGGCGATCTGGGAGCGTGATTGGTATCTATCCAAATACAAATGACAACTGGATATTTATGGCAATAGATGCGATCTGGGAGCCTAATTGGTATCTATCCAAATACAAATGACAAATGGATATTAATGGGACTAGAGGCGATCTTGAAGCGTACTTGGTATCTATCCAAATACAAATGCCAACTGGATATTAAAGAGACTAGGGGCTATCTGGGAGCGTGATTGGTATCTATCTAATTACAAATGACAACCGGATATGAAAGAGACTAGAGGCGATCTGGGAACGTGATTGGTATCTATCCAAATACAAATGACAGCTGGATATTGAAGTGACTAGAGGCGATCTGGGAGAGTGATTGGTATCCATCCAAATACAAATGACAGCTGGATATTAAAGGGTCTAGAGGCGATCAGGGAGCGTGATTGGTATCTATCCAAATACAAATGAAAACTGGATATTAAAGAGAATAGAGGCGATCTGGGAGCGTGATTGATATCTATCCAAATACAAATGACAGCTGATATTACAGGGACTAGAGCCGATCTGGGAGCGTGATTGGCATCTATCCAAACACAAATGCCAACTTGATATTAAAGGGACTAGAGACGATTTGTATCCATCCAAATACAAATGACAACTGGATATTAAATGGACTAGAGGCTATCTGAGAGCGTGATTGGTATCTATCCAAATACCAATGACAACCGGATATTAAAGGGACTAGAGGCGATCTGGGAGCGTGATTGATATCTATCCAAATACAAATGACAGCTGATATTACAGGGACTAGAGCCGATCTAGGAGCGTGATTGGTGTCTATCCAAATACAAATGACAGCTGGATATTAAAAGGACTAGAGGCGATCTGGGAGCGTGATTGGTATCTATCAAAATACAAATGACAACTGGATATTAAAGAGACTAGAGGCGATCTGGGAGCGTGATTGATATCTATCCAAATACAAATGACAGCTGATATTAAAGGGACTATAGGCGATCTGGGAACGAGATTGGTATGCATCCAAATACAAATGACAGCTGGATATTAATGGGACTAGAGGCGATCTGGGAGCCTGATAGGTATCTATCGAAATACAATGACAACTGGATATTAAAGAGACTATAGGCGATCTGGGAGCGTAATTGGTATCTATCAAAATACAAATGACAACTGGATATTAAAAGGACTAGAGGCGATCTGGGAACTTTAATGGTATCCATCCAAATACAAATGACAGGTGGATATTAAAGGGATTAGAGGCGATCTGGGAGCGTGATTGGTATATATCCAAATACATATGACAACTGGATATTAAAGAGATTAGAGACGATCTCGGAGCGTGATTGGTATCTATCCAAATACAAATGACAACTGGATATTAATGGGACAAGAGGCGACCTAGGAGCTTGATTGGTATCTATCCAAATACAAATGACAAATGGATATTAATGGGACTAGAGGCGATCTTGGAGCGTACTTGGTCTCTATCCAAATACAAATGAAAACTGGGTATTAAAGGGACTAGAGGCGATCTGGGAGCGTGATTGGTATCTATCCAAATACAAATGACAACCGGATATGAAAGAGACTAGAGGCGATCTGGGAGCGTGATTGGTATCTATCCAAATACAAATGACAGCTGGATATCGAAGGGACTAGAGGCGATCTGGGAGAGTGATTGGTATCCATCCAAATACAAATGACAGCTGGATATTAAAGGGTCTAGAGGCGATCAGGGAGCGTGATTGGTATCTATCCAAATACAAATGAAAACTGGATATTAAAGAGAATAGAGGCGATCTGGGAGCGTGATTGATATCTATCCAAAAACAAATGACAGCTGATATTACAGGGACTAGAGCCGATCTGGGAGCGTGATTGGCATCTATCCAAACACAAATGCCAACTTGATATTAAAGGGACTAGAGACGATTTGTATCCATCCAAATACAAATGACAACTGGATATTAAATGGACTAGAGGCTATCTGAGAGCGTGATTGGTATCTATCCAAATACCAATGACAACCGGATATTAAAGGGACTAGAGGCGATCTGGGAGCGTGATTGATATCTATCCAAATACAAATGACAGCTGATATTACAGGGACTAGAGCCGATCTAGGAGCGTGATTGGTGTCTATCCAAATACAAATGACAGCTGGATGTTAAAGGGACTAGAGGCGATCTGGGAGCGTGATTGGTATATATCCAAATACAAATGACAACTGGATATTAAAGGGATTAGTGGCGATCTGGGAGAGTGATTGGTATCTATCCAAATACAAATGACAACTGGATATTAAAGGGACTAGAGGCGATGTGGTAGCTTGATTGGTATATATCCAAATACAAATAACAACTGGATATTAAAGAGACTAGAGGCGATCTGGGATCGTGATTGGTATCTATCCTAATACAATGACAACTGGATATTAAAGAGACTAGAGGTGATATGAGAGCGTGATTGGTATCCATCCAAATACAAATGACAACTGGATATTAAAGGGACTAGAGGCGATTTGGGAGAGTTATTGGTATCCATCTAAATATAAATGACAGCTGGATATTAAAGGGACTAGAGGCGATCTGGGAGCGTGTTTGGTATCTATCCAAATACAAATGACAACTGGTTATTAAAGAGACTAGAGGCGATCCGGGAGCGTAATTGGTATCTATCCAAATACAAATGACAACTGTATATTAAAGAGACTATAGGCGATCTGGGAGCGTGATTGGTATCTATCCAAATACAAATGACAACTGGATATTAAAGAGAATTGTGGCGATCTGGGGGCGTGATTGGTATCTATCCAAATACAAATGACTCCTGGATATTAAAGGGACAAGAGGCGATCTGGGAGCGTGATTGGTATCTATCCAAATACAAATGACAACTGGATATTAAAGGGATTAGTGGCGATCTGGGAGAGTGATTGGTATCTATCCAAATACAAATGACAGCTGGATATTAAAGGGACTAGAGGTGATCTGGGAGAGTGACTGGTATCCATCCAATTACAAATGACTCCTGGATATTAAAGGGACAAAAGGCGATCTGGGAGCGTGATTGGTATCTATCCTAAAACAAATGAAAACTGGGTATTAAAGGGACTAGAGGTGATCTGGGAGAGTGACTGGTATCCATCCAATTACAAATGACAGCTGGATATTAAAGGGACTAGAGGCGATCTGGGAGCATGAGGGTATACATCCAAATACAAATGACAACTGGATATTAACGAGACTAGAGGCGATCTGGGAGCCTGATTGATATCTATCCAAATACAAATGACAGCTGATATTAAAGGGACTAGAGGCGATCTGGGAGCGTGATTGGTATCTATCCAAATACAAATGACAACTGGATATTAAAGGGACTAGAGGCGATCTGGGAGAGTGATTGGTATCCACCTAAATACATATGACAGCTTGATATTAAAGGGTCTAGAGGCGATCTGGTAGCGTGATTGGTATCTATCCAAATACAAATGACAGCTGGATATTAAAGGGACTAGAGGCGATCTGGGAGCGTGATTGGTATATATCCAAATACAAATGACAACTGGATATTAAAGGGATTAATGGCGATCTGGGAGAGTGATTGGTATCTATCCAAATACAAATGAGAACTGGATATTAAAGGGACTATATGCGATCTGGGAGCGTGATTGGTATATATCCAAATACAAATAACAACTGGATATTAAAGGGACTAGAGGCGATCTGGAAGCGTGATTTGTATATATCCAAATACAAATGACAACCGGATATTAAAGACACTAGAGGCGAACTGGGAGCGTGATTGGTATCTGTCCAAATACAAATGACAACTGGATATTAAAGAGACTAGAGGCGATCTGGGAGCGTGATTGGTTTCTATCCAAATACAAATGACAACCGGATATTAAAGAGACTAGAGTCTATCTGGGAGCGTGATTGGTATCAATCCAAATAAAAATGACAACTGGATATTAGAGAGACTAGAGGCGACCTTGGAGCGTTATTAGTATCTATCCAAATACAAATGACAACCTGATATTAAAGAGAATAGAGGCGATCTGGGAGCGTGATTGGTATTTATCCAAATACAAATGACAACTAGATTTTTAAGAGACTAGAGGCTATCTGGGAGCGTGACTGGTATCTATCCAAATACAAATGACAACTAGATATTAAAGAGACTTAAGGCGATATGAGAGCATGATTGGTATCCATCCAAATACAAATGACAACTAGATATTAAAGAGATTAGAGGCGATCTGGGAGCGTGATTGGTATCTATCTAAATACAATGACAACTGGATATTAAAGGGACCAGAGGCGATCTGGGAGCGTGATTGGTATCAATCCAAATACAATGACAAATGGATATTAAAGAGACCAGAGGCGATCTGGGAGCTGATTGGTATCTATCCAAATACAATGACAACTGTATATTAAAGAGAATAGAGGTGATCTGGGAGCGTGATTGGTATTTATCCAAATACAATGACAACTGGATATTAGAGAGACTAGAGGCGACCTTGGAGCGTTCTTAGTATCTATCCAAATACAAATGACAACCTGATATTAAAGAGAATAGAGGCGATCTGGGAGCGTGATTGGTATTTATCCAAATACAAATGACAACTAGATTTTTAAGAGACTAGAGGCGATCTGGGAGCGTGACTGGTATCTATACAAATACAAATGACAACTAGATATTAAAGAGACTTAAGGCGATATGAGAGCATGATTGGTATCCATCCAAATACAAATGACAACTAGATATTAAAGAGATTAGAGGCGATCTGGGAGCGTGATTGGTATCTATCTAAATACAATGACAACTGGATATTAAAGGGACCAGAGGCGATCTGGGAGCGTGATTGGTATCAATCCAAATACAATGACAAATGGATATTAAAGAGACCAGAGGCGATCTGGGAGCTGATTGGTATCTATCCAAATACAATGACAACTGTATATTAAAGAGACTAGAGGCGATCTGGGAGCGTGATTGGTATCAATCCAAATACAATGATAACAGGATATTAAAGAGACCAAATCCGATCTGGGAGCTGATTGGTATATATCCAAATACAATGACAACTGTATATTAAAAAGAATAGAGTGGATCTGGCAGCGTGATTGATATTTATCCAAATACAATGACAACTGGATATTAAATAGATTAGAAGCGATCTGGGAGCGTGATTGGTATCAATCCAAATACAATGACAACTGGATATTAAGAAGACTAGAGGCAATCTGGGAGCGTGATTGGTATCTATCCAAATACAAATGACAACTGGATATTAAAGAGATTAGAGGCGATTTGGGAGCGTGATTGGTATCTATCCAAATACAAATAACAACGGGATATTAAAGGGACTAGAGGCGATCTGGGAGCGTGATTGGTATATATCCAAATACAAATAACAAATGGATATTAAAGAGACTAGAGGCGATCTGGGAGCGTGTTTGGTATCTATCCTAATACAATGACAACTGGATATTAAAGGGACCAGAGGCGATCTAGGAGCGTGATTGGTATCAATCCAAATACAAATGACAACTGGATATTAGAGAGACTAGAGGCGACCTTGGAGGGTTATTAGTATCTATCCAAATACAAATGACAACCTGATATTAAAGAGAATAGAGGCGATCTGGGAGCGTGATTGGTATTTATCCAAATACAAATGACAACTAGATTTTTAAGAGACTAGAGACGATCTGGGAGAGATACTTGTTTCTATCCAAATACAAATGACAACTAGATATTAAAGAGATTTAAGGCGATATGAGAGCATGATTGGTATCCATCCAAATACAAATGACAACTAGATATTAAAGAGATTAGAGGCGATCTGAGAGCGTGATTGGTATCTATCCAAATACAATGACAACTGGATATTAAAGGGACCAGAGGCGATCTGGGAGCGTGATTGGTATCAATCAAAATACAATGACAAATGGATATTAAAGAGACCAGAGGCGATCTGGGAGCTGATTGGTATCTTTCCAAATACAATGACAACTGTATATTAAAGAGAATAGAGTCGATTTGGGAGCGTGATTGGTATTTATCCAAAAACAATGACAACCTGATATTAAAGAGACTAGAGGCGATCTGGGAGCGTGATTGGTATCAATCCAAATACAATGATAACAGGATATTAAAGAGACCAAATCCGATCTGGAAGCTGATTGGTATATATCCAAATACAATGACAACTGTATATTAAAAAGAATAGAGTCGATCTGACAGCGTGATTGGTATTTATCCAAATACAATGACAACTGGATATTAAATAGATTAGAAGCGATCTGGGAGCGTGATTGGTATCAATCCAAATACAACGACAACTGGATATTAAGGAGACTAGAGGCAATCTGGGAGCGTGATTGGTATCTATCCAAATACAAATGACAACCGGATATTAAAGAGATTAGAGGCGATTTGGGAGCGTGATTGGTATCTATCCAAATAAAATGACAACTGGATATAAAAGGGACCAGAGGCGAACTGGGAGCGTGATTGGTATCAATCCAAATACAATGACAACTGGATATTAAAGAGACCATAGGCGATCTGGGAGCGTGATTGGTATCTATACAAATACAATGACAAATGTATATTAAAGAGAACAGAGGCGGTCTGGGAGCGCGATTGGTATCTATCCAAATACACTGATAACTGGATATTAAAGAGACTAGAGGCGATCTGGGAGCGTGATTGGTATCTATCCAAATACAAATGACAACTGGATATTAGAGAGACTAGAGGCGACCTTGGAGCGTTATTGGTATCTATCCAAATACAAATGACAACCGGATATTAAAAAGAATAGAGGCGATCTGGGAGCGTGATTGGTATTTAACCAAATACAAATGACAACTAGATTTTTAAGAGACAAGAGGCGATCTGGGAGCGTGACTGGTATCTATCCAAATACAAATGACAACTAGATATTAAAGACATTTAAGGCGATATGAGAGCGTGATTGGTATCCATCCAAATACAAATGACAACTAGATATTAAAGAGATTAGAGGCGATCTGGGAGCGTGATTGGTATCTATCCAAATACAATGACAACTGGATATTAAAGGGACCAGAGGCGATCTGGGAGCGTGATTGGTATCAATCCAAATCTAATGACAAATGGATATTAAAGAGACCAGAGGCGATCTGGGAGCTGATTGGTATCTATCCAAATACAATGACAACTGTATATTGAAGAGAATAGAGGCGATCTGGGAGCGTGATTGGTATTTATCCAAATACGATGACAACTTGATATTAAAGAGACTAGAGGCGATCTGGGAGCGTGATTGGTATCAATCCAAATACAATGATAACAGAATATTAAAGAGACCAAATCCGATCTGGGAGCTGATTGGTTTATATCCAAATACAATGACAACTGTTTATTAAAGAGATTAGAGTCGATCTGGCAGCGTGATTGGTATTTATCCAAATACAATGACAACTGGATATTAAATAGATTAGAAGCGATCTTTTAGCGTGATTGGTATCAAACTAAATACAATGACAACTGGATATTAAGGAGACTAGAGGCAATCTGGGAGCGTGATTGGTATATATCCAAATACAAATGACAACTGGATATTAAAAAGATTAGAGGCGATCTAGGAGCGTGATTGGTATCTATCCAAATACAATGACAACTGGATATTAAAGGGACCAGAGGCGATCTGGGAGCGTGATTGGTATCTATCCAAATACAATGACAACTGTATATTAAAGGGACCAGAGGCGATCTGGGAGCGTGATTGGTATATATCCAAATACAAATGACAACTGGATATTAAAAAGATTAGAGGCGATCTAGGAGCGTGATTGGTATCTATCCAAATACAATGACAACTGGATATTAAAGAGACCAGAGGCGATCTGTGAGCTGATTGGTATCTATACAAATACAATGACAACTGTATATTAAAGAGAATAGAGGCGATCTGGGAGCGTGATTGGTATCTATCCAAATACAATGACAACTGGATATTAAAGCGACTACAGGCGATCTGGGAGCGTGATTGGTATTTATCCAAATATAAAAAGAATTAAACTCTCGTAGCAACTGTCCTTCAGTTTCATATGAAATAGCAATAATTAAATCGTGCGGATCATAGGGCCTAGTTTAATATAGTTAAATGTATTAAATATAATGAGCACGTTACTCGTTAGTAATATTAGGGTATGATTCACTCTCCCTTCCATTCAGGGCAGAATTCTTTAAAGGGACAGGATGAATTATGGGTGGCAATACACATTCGAATATAACCATCATAATGTATTTAGTGTTATTGGTCCTCAGTAAAACTCTGAGCAGTATATTTAACATGTATGAGCGCGCGAGTTTTAAAGAGGAATATAAATGTAAAACATGTTTCCAGTGTTCTTGATAAAACTTCATAACAATCACAATAGGCACCGTGTTGGGCAAGACTAACATTTCACCATAGTCATAACAATCACAATACGCACCGTGTTGGGCAAGACTAACATTTCACCATAATCATAACAATCACAATACGCACCGTGTTGGGCAGGACTAACATTTCACCATAATCATAACAATCACAATACGCACCGTGTTGGGCAAGACAACCATCTCGCCCTGGTCATAACAATCACAATAAGCACCGGGTTGTGCAAGACTAACGTCTCACCAGAGTCATAACAATCACAATACGCACCGTGTTGGGCAAGACTAACATCTCGCCATAGTCATAACAATCACAGTACGCACCGTGTTGGGCAAGACAACCATCTCGCCATAGTCATAACAATCACAATACGCACCGTGTTGTGCAAGACTAACATCTCACCATAGTCATAATAATCACAATACGCACCATGCTGGGCAAGACTAACATCTCGCCATAGTCATAACAATCACAATACGCATCGTGTTGTGCAAGACTGACATCTCGCCATAGTCATAACAATCACAATACGCACCATGTTGGGCAAGACTAACATCTCGCCATAGTCATAACAATCACCATACGCATCGTGTTGTGCAAGACTGACATCTCGCCATAGTCATAACAATCACAATACGCACCATGTTGGGCAGGACTAACATTTCACCATAGTCATAACAATCAAAATACGCAATACCCACAATACGCACCGTGTTGGGCAGGACATACATTTCACCATAGTCATAACAATCACACTACTCACCGTGATGGGCACGATAACATTTCACCATAGTCATTACAATCACAATATGCACCGTGTTGGGCAGAACTAACATTTCACCATAGTCATAACAATCACACTACTCACCGTGATGGGCACGACTAACATTTCACCATAGTCATAACAATCACAATACGCACCGTGTTGGGCAAGACTAACATTTCACCATAATCATAACAATCACAATACGCACCGTGTTGCGCATGACTAACATTTTGCCATAGTCATAACAATCACTATACGCACCGTGTTGAGCAGGACTAACATTTCACCATAGTCATAACAATCACAATAGGCACCATATTGGGCACGAATAACATTTAACAATAGTCATAACAATCACAATACGCAATACGCACAATACGCACCGTGTTGGGCAAGACAACCATCTCGCCATAGTCATAACAATCACAATATGCACCGTGTTGTGCAAGACTTACATCACGAAATAGTCATAACAATCACAATACGCACCATGTTGGGCAGGACTAACATTTCACCATAGTCATAACAATGACAATACGCAATACGCACAATACGCACCGTGTCGGGCATGACTAACATTTCATCATAGTCATAACAATCACAATACGCACCGCGATGGGCAGGACTAACATTTAACAATAGTCATAACAATCACACTACTCACCACGGGCACGACTAACATTTCACCATAGTCATAACAATCACAATACGCACCATGTTGGGTTGGACTAACATTTCACCATAGTCATAACACTCACAATACGCAATACGCACACTACGCACCGTGTTGGGTATGACTAACATTTCACCATAGTCATAACAATCACACTACTCACCGTGATGGGCATGACTAACATCTCACCATAGTCATAACAATCGCAATACGCAATACGCACAATACGCACCGTGTTGGGCATTACTAACATTTCACCTAGTCATAACAATCACAATACGCACCGCGATGGGCAGGACTAACATTTAACAATAGTCATAACAATCACACTACTCACCGTGATTGGCACGACTAACATTTCACCATAGTCATAACAATCACAATACGCACCATGTTGGGCAGGGCTCCATTTCACCATAGTCATAACAATCACAATACGCAATACGCACAATACGCACCGTATTGGGCATGACTAACATTTCACTATAGTCATAACAATCACACTACTCACCGTGATGGGCACGACTAACATTTCACCATAGTCATAACAATCACAATACACACCGTGATGGGCACGACTGACATTTGATCATAGTCATAACAATCACACTACTCACCGTGATGGACACGACTAACATTTCACCATAGTCATAACAATCGCAATACACACCGTGATGGGCACGACTAATATTTCACCATAGTCATAACAATCACAATACGCACCTTGTTGGGAAGGACTAACATTGCACCAGCCATAGCAATAACAATACGCACCGTGATGGGCAGGACTAACATTTCACCATAGTGACAACAATCACAATACGCACCGTGTTCGGCAGGACTTACATTTCAACATAGCCATAACAATCACAATTCGAACCATGTAGGATAAGAGTAACATTTCATCATAGTCATAACAATCACAATACGCACCGTGTTGGGCAGGACTAACATTTCACAATAGTCATAACAATCACAATACGCACCGTGTTGGACAGGACTAACATTTCACCATAGCCATAACAATCACAGTACGCACCGTGTTGAACAGAACTGACACTTCACCATAGTCATATATAACAATCATAATACGAACCTTGTAGGACAAGAGTAACATTTCATCACAGCCATAACAATCACAATACGGACCGTGTTGGACAGAACTAACATTTCACCATAGTCATAACAATCACAATACGCACCTTGTTGGGCAGGACTAACATTGCACCAGTCATAGCAATAACAATACGCACCGTGATGGGCAGGACGAACATTTCACCATAGTCACAACAATCACAATATGCACCATGTTCGGCAGAAATTACATTTCACCATAGCCATAACAATACGCACCGTGTTGAGTAGGACTAACATTTCACCATAGTCATAACAATCACAATACGCACTGCGATGGGCAGGACTATCATTTCACCATAGCCATAACAATCACAATACGCACCGTGTTGGACAGGACTAACATTTCACCATAGCCGTAACAATCACAACACGCACCGTGTTGGCAGGACTAACAGTTCACCACAGTCATAACAATCACAACACGCACCGTGTTGGCAGGACTAACAGTTCACCATAGTCATAACAATCACAACACGCACCGTGTTGGACAGGACTAACATTTCACCATAGCCATAACAATCACAATACGCACCGTGTAGAACAGGACTAACATTTCACCAAAGTCATAACAATCACAATACGCACCGTGTTGGACAGGACTAACATTTCATCATAGTAATAACAATCGCAATACGCACCGTGTTGGACAGGACCAACATTTCACCATAGCCATAACAATCACAATACGCACCGTGTTGGACAGCACTGACAATTCACCTTAGTCATATATAACAATCACAATACGCACCGTAATGGGCAGGACTAACATTTCACCATAGCCATAACAATCACACTACGTATCGTTTTGGGCAGGACTAACACTTCACCATAGCTTTTGAATGGAATAGGAGGTATCATTTAAGATAGGAACTATAATTATTTGTCAATTTAAGTAGGACCACTAGACACATGATACAAGTCTTATGTCTTTTTTAAGTGTAAACTGAAATCATACTTACACATCACATAGATGACATTACAAATTAATGCCAATACAAATTAATACCAACACAAATGCAAAGAACATATACAACTTCCAATCGCTGATCAATCGCTAAACTCAGTTCAGAAAATCTAAAATGGAAAAGAATCAAATGGGGTTTTACGTCCGGTTAACGCATCAAATTAGGGTATATTGTGACAGTAACATCGGAATGGGGTGTATTAATTATGAAGCTTCCCATCAGACACCAGTGAGCGAATCCTATCAGTAGCTCTAAATCTTTTTTGTTTTTAGAAACTGTGTAAGTTTCTTGGTTCAAATAAATAAATTGACATTTAATCAAAGATTGTTTCACAAAACTAATATAATGCTAAAAACAGTGAACTATTGTTATTATGTAATCCGGATACATTTTCAATTAATTACCTGCGAAAAATCTGTGCGTCTTAATGGGACTAGAGGTGATATGAAGATACAAATATTACGTTTAAATTGTTCTCGGTTGTAGATATAACTCATTAACTAATTACAAATATGTTTTGATTATAGAACAAGAATTTATATGAGCCTGAACGTATCATATGAATTAATATCAATGATTTATACAACAGAAACTGGCCGAGACGTCGAGATTTCCAGACCAAACTATCTCATGTAACAATAATTAAATCGGACGGGACATGAGGCCGAGTTTAGTGCACATTTAATATGAAATTGAAATACATTATACTGGTTGTATTTGTATTTAGGTTGACATTCATAATTCTACCAGATCGCCATCAGTCCCTTTAAGAATGAAGCACTATGTCATATATAGCGAGATAATTCACCAATCAGCGTTTACAAGCACTTTCGCACATTCGGTTTAACATTCTATAGAGTGTCCTTTTATGGTAAAGCGTACTTTGATATGCCCATTGAGTATGTCAGTATACCCACTTCTTTGTAAATAAAGTACAAGTAAAATAGGACGATCCCGGATTATTCTGACTAGACTACCTCTCCCTTCGGGTGGGGCCGTAGGGGCAGAGTGAATATCACATTCGACTCTGAAGCCCATAGTTTCGACCCATGAAACACCCCCAGTCTGGTTCTCGAATTCATGTTCAATTTGATGAAACATCCCTTAGTCTGGTTTTCGAATTCATGTTCAATCTGATGAAACACCCCCATAGTCTGGTTCTCGAATTCATGTTCAATTTGACGAAACATCCCCTAGTCCGGTTCTCGGATTCATGTTCAATTTGTCTTGTTTCATTAAAGGTCTTTATCATCATCCCTGTATTGGTTCAAGTGCTAATTGAGGGTGGCAGAAAAACAATGATCGTGGCCCCCAGCGAAGTCAACGCTTCAGATGAGAAGGTTGTCGGCCCATTCTGGATATCGTTATCTCGATGTAAATGGATGCTTCGTTGGTTGAATTGTGTTTTAGGTCATTTTCAGCACTTTTTAAGGCTATATATGGCGGTCGATTTTTCAGTGGTGGAATGCAGCCCACCCACTTTATTCAGAGTAAAAGTAGTACTGTATATCTCCGCCATATGTAAGAATCGACACGATGTAAATGGAAGGTGGCATGTAATGTTCACTCCTGTTGGCGCCATATAACTTCGTTTTGTGTTGGTCTGCTGTAAAACTCAATTCAATTCCTCGAAATTACCTAACCAATATGTGGGATCATGAATCGCTAAACAACAATTTAACTCTCTCGCAGTCGCTTTAAATCACCATAATATGTATCGATGACGCATTAAACAATAATTTCAGTACAGCTAGTATGTAAGCTATTGTATATGTTTGCTTTAAAGGGACTGGAGGTGATCTGCTGCATGTTTCATTAATTCATGTGATGCATTGTGGCTTTTTTCTAAATTCTTTTTGTGTGACCTAAGTGCACTGTTATTTATTTGCTAGAAATATGAATCATCATATGAATTAATATTTATTATTTAACAAAACAATCCCGCCGATTCGTCGAGTTCCCAGGCGAACATATAAATACTAGTTAAACCGAAGGTATCACATACGCATACAGGCACCTGACAGACAGATCATGTATAGCAGACGGAGAGACTAGATAGACGAGCCGATGAACACACGCGCACGCACATACACAAGAACAGACTGACATAATAGCTAGACGAGCCAACAAACACACGCACAAGCACACGCACAATCAGAATAACAGATGGACAGACTAGATAGACGAGTCGACAAACACACGCGCACACACACAAGAACAGGCGGACAGAATAGCTAGACAAGCCAACGAACACACGCGCACGCACACACAGAATAACAGAAGGACAGACTAGATAGACGAGCCGACGAACACACGCGCACGCACTCACAGAATAACAGACGGACAGACTAGATAGGCGAGCCGACGAACACACACGCACGCACACACAGAATAGACGGGCAGACAAGAAAGACGAGCTGACGAACACACGCGCACGCAAACAGAGAATAACAGACGGACAGATGCATAGACGAAATGACAGAGAGACAACAAGTACAGACGAACATACAATCAAGACAGACGGACGAATAGGAATGTTAAATACATAGCACATGCATCTCAGAAATTCTAAATAATGTATACAGTTTATAGTAAGTAAATATAGACGAATGGAAACATACAAACATAACCGACGGACGAATACATACATAAGAATATGCAAACAGCTATCGAGAATAGATAAAATATATGCAGACGGACAGACGGCGACCTGACAGACGGGTTACACTTTTCATATATAGACAAAATAAAGAATAACATCATTTTTCGTTTATTCATCCCTCGGTCCTCAGTTTGTTCCTCTATCCTTGTGTAAGGATTTCTTACTTTTAACTTGATAGCCTAAGGACGAAATATTTGTCACGTGCAAACGTCGAAGTTAGAAGATAGCAACAAGTTACACCCGACTTTCGTATGGCAATGATCCGGATTTTTTTTCTAGGAGTACATAACACCGAGTGTCTGTAAAATTCAGTACTTTAGTCATGTTAGTAGAAGTTTTCCATATTTGACAATAACGTATTTTATTACATGCTTATTTCTCAAATATCTGAAATTGGGTTATAAAATAAAATAAACAAATGTATTCAGACAGTATCACATTTCGAAATAGTAATGTGACTGTCATCACGTCCTGCAGCATCTTCCTTTGTTTCAAACTTAGATTACTATCATCCTCAACGTACTTTAAAATAATCTGGATTCCTGCTATTCATAAAGTTTATCACGGGGTTATTCTTTCAAATTAAGGTTTAGATTAGCAGCAAGAATGCTTCTTTAAGGTGTATCATTGTCATTAGGGTATATACTATTACTACATACTATTACTATATACTATTACTATATACTATTACTATATACTATTACTATATACTATTACCATTGTTGTATTTATATTCTGCACAATAGATTAAGAATTTTTATAGGTGAATGAGGATTAATAAAATCACAAGAAAATCCATCAAAGGAATGTTTGCATCAAATTAAAAACAATATGTATGCATTTTTGTGGGAGGGTAATCCAGATAAAATTAGTAGAAAAAACTATTATTCAAGATTATGAAAATGGGGTTCTAAAAATCATAGATTTTGACTCGTTTATCAGTTCCATTAAACCGGGGTGGGTCAAAAAAATTAATGATCCGGAAAATCATAGTGACTGGAAGGACATTTACATGAACGAATTAAATACATATGGTGGGAGTATTTTATCTGAAAGTAATTTAGACATTAACGATGCAAACACAATAATCACAGGATCCACCTTTCTGAACGAAATATTAAACACCAGGTAAAAAATAAACTTCAATAAAAAAGCGAAACACATTCCTAAACAGATACTATGGAATAGTTCTTACATTAAAAACCAAGGACATACTGCATGTATATACTTCAAAACACGGGATAACATGGGTATTAAATATATTGAACAACTGTATAACAACCGACAATTTCATACTTTTACACATTTAAAAAGATTATACTACATCCATAATTCTGAACTACTAGTGTTGAAAGGATACCAAATAGAAGGAAACAAGACATAAACAAAGAAGACAAAACACATAATGATAGGGAAAGCACGTTATTGCAACCACCAAGAAAACAAACAAGTGCCAATAAGTTATTATACAACAAACAATTTGATCGGATATAGACATAGAATATTTCATTAAGTCAAAGGTCATAACTAATGTTTAGTTTCCGTTATTTGTGATTTTAGAACGTATAAGAGTTTTTAACGATACTAAAACTCTGACCAAGTTTGGTAAATATTAAATCTGCTAGAATGTTGACAAGGCAGACTTTAAACAAAAACGGATACACAATGTAGGTGCTAGAGTGTTGACAATGCAAACTATAACTTTGTTCATTAAATCAAGGGCCATAACTCGGGCGTTTTACTGTCCAATATTGGTTGTTTTCAAACTCGTTCGAACTTTCATCGATATTAAAACTCCGCCCAGGTTTGATAAAGATCGAAAGCAGAATTAAAGTCCTAAAGCGTTGAATACAAAACGTAGATCAGGAAATGTAACATGCACAGAACACAGTCAACCAAAATCACGCATACAAAACAAAAGGCAATTACAAATAAACGTAACATTCACAGAATACAGTCAACCAAAATCACGCATACAAAACAAACGGCAATTACAAAGAAACGTTACATTCACAGAACACAGTCAACCAAAATCACGCATACAAAACAAACGGCAATTACAAAGAAACGTTACATTCACAGAACACAGTCAACCAAAATCACGCATACAAAACAAACGACCGTTACAAAGAGACGTAGCATTCACCGAATACAGTCAACCAAAATCACGCATACAAAACAAACGGCAATTACAAAGAAACGTTACATTCACAGAACACAGTCAACCAAAATCACGCATAAAAAACAAACGACCGTTACAAAGAGACGTAGCATTCACAGAACAAAGTCAACCAAAATCACGCATACAAAACAAACAATTACAAAAACTGTAGCAATCACCGAATACAGTCAATCAAAATCACGCATAAAAAACAAACGACCGTTACAAAGAGACGTAGCAATCACCGAATACAGTCAATCAAAATCACGCATAAAAAACAAACGACCGTTACAAAGAGACGTAGCATTCACAGAACACAGTCAACCAAAATCACGCATACAAAACAAACAATTACAAAAACTGTAGCATTCACCGAATACAGTCAACCAAAATCACGCATAAAAAACAAACGACCGTTACAAAGAGACGTAGCAATCACCGAATACAGTCAATCAAAATCACGCATAAAAAACAAACGACCGTTACAAAGAGACGTAGCATTCACCGAATACAGTCAATCAAAATCACGCATAAAAAACAAACGACCGTTACAAAGAGACGTAGCAATCACCGAATACAGTCAATCAAAATCACGCATAAAAAACAAACGACCGTTACAAAGAGACGTAGCATTCACAGAACACAGTCAACCAAAATCACGCATACAAAACAAACGACAGCTACAAAGAGACGTAGCATTCACAGAATACAGTCAACCAAAACCACGCATACAAAACAAACGACAATTACAAAGATAAAGTCAAGTATGCGACATAACAAACATAAACTGGTTGTCAATAGCGCTACCGCCTTGGAACGGTCAGTGGTAATCAATAGGACTACTGCCTTGGGACGGTCAGTGGCAAAAATAGGGTTGACAGTAGGGCTACTGCCTTGGAATGGTCAGTGGCAAAACGGCCTCTGTGGATTTAAACCAGGTGCTAGGGGGCACCAAACCTCATGCATACCTTACTGTCATCCCCAACAAATGGGACGGTGTAAATAAAGAAATGCCTGTCAGGCTATATTCTCTAACAAACTAAGCATCAATAATATGCAATATAACACATAATTGATTATGTATATATGAATAAAAACACAGAAACCTAGAAGCCACAAGGCAAGTGCCCAGTGACTTGGCAGAAGTCAAAGCAGCAAGATAATACACCACTTAGTGTACGACAAGACAAGATTGAAGATTTAGGTATACGCAATCATAGGGTCCACAATCTGTCCGGTCATCGCACAATCAAAGAGGAATGCATAGTGGCGAATTGTAAATGGATCAAGCACTTTGTATGCAGTTTAATAAAGATTGTATGAAAGTGTTCATGACGAATTTCATGACGAAGTTTGTCATAGAAGTTACTTTGTGGTAGTCCTTCTCGCAGGAAAAAATACTTTAATTTAAATTAAGGATATCGGGCTTACGATAATAAAAAAGTATTTTTAAGGTTACGGTGATGATAACACTGGTCAAGTGATTTTGTTATACCAACGTTACTAAACCATGAACTCTTATAACTTTGTCTCTAGGCACTGAACATCGACAGCAAAAAACAAGCAACATATGTTAGACTAGATCAGTTATAGTATTATGAAATATTGGATGACAATCTCACGAGAAGGAAAATGGGGACGTGATTAAATTCATTTAAAGGTAGAAACAATCATAACACATAGCACATAATTGAAGACAGTTCATAAAAACAATCTATCCAATAATTCGCCAATGAAAAATCTGTTTATTTGTAGTAAAAGTCTCGGTGAAAATCGTCAATTTTCAAAATTCAAAGGTCTCTATGACTGCATCGTGGTAGGTGTGATCTGGCTGGTTACCGAACTTGGCCAAGATATTATGCCCATACAAATTAACTTCAAGTTTCTTCAAGTGTGGATTATAAAGGTTCATTTTATTAAAGTTAAAATTCTTGAGCGGAAACCACAACAATCTTCAATTTCAAAAATCCAAGGACCATAACTTATAGGTGTGACCTGGCTGGTTATGAAATATGGCCTGATAGTATGGCCGTAAACATTGTCCAAACATTTCACCGCCGATATTGAATTTTAAATATTAAAGTTATTGCTACAACAATAGAAAATAAATACCCAATCCAAGGGCCATAACTCCGGCATGACAGTTGCAATCTGGCTGGTTATCAGACTTGAACGAGATTTTATGCCCATGAACATTAACCCCAAGTGTCATCATGATGGGTTTATACATTTTAAAATTATTGAGCGAAAACCACAACAAAAATTTGATTTAACAAATACAAGGGCCATATCTCGGGCATTATAGGTATGACCTGGCTGGTTATCGAATGTGACCGAGATAACATGGTCATAAACATTGTCCTAAAGTGTCATCAAGATCGGATTATAAATGTTTCAGTCATTGGCCGGAAACGAAAATGGCGACGGAACGACGGAATGACGGAACGACGGAACATCGGACGGAAATGCATATTCAATAGTCTTCACAAAAATAGAGCTTACATAATTTCCAAATTCAACAATGCACCCTAAAAAATTAAATTTGTTAATTCAAATTTCAATTGATATATTGTACTAAAATTACTGCTTAAACTGTGTTTTCAAATAAAGCTAATGAGTACATAAATTAATCAATCTTAAAATCTCCATTCATGCCAGTTGCTAACGCTCTACTCCATTCAAAAAGTTCTCTGTCATATACATGTAAATTTACCAGACACAGATTCTGTAAGAAAAAATAAACTTGAGAACATCTGAAATCAATTCTAAAGCAAAGCTATCGGAGAACCGCACAGTCCGACTGTTTGCCTTGTCGAAGAACGGCTCTTACATGTATATATCAACAAAAGTAAGCATAAGTTTCACAAACCTTAAATAATGTCTTCAAAAGAATAGGTATAAAATCTTGTCGCTGTCAGGTATGTTGAAATATGATGAAATGCAAACTATGTTTTTATTTTCATCAACACTCTTTAAAAAATGTAAAAATCGTTTGAAAACCGTTTAATGATGCTGATATATACGTCTTTTTAAATTATATTTATACCACTCTTTAGATGATTTAAATTTAAGAGGAGAAAATAGTTTCTTTAGATTTGGCGTTCTATACAGTTAGTTAGGGTTAACAGGTGTGAGTAAATATTATTGTATTTTCAATGCACTGCAAAACAAATAGAGCGTCTAAAATAGCTTGAAGGTCATGAATTGTACTTTGGAAGTTGAACAACTCTAACATGCATACCTGCCTTTATATACAACAGAGTTATAGATCGTTCCCTTAAAAATAAAGTATTGAAGGCAATATGATGGCAACTCTTAATATCACCTTTGTACGTATATAAACATGTTAAGACGATATTCTAAACAACAGCACAAGCAATATTTTCCAAACACCTATTATGCATAACCAAACACAAGTATATAATGTATGCATTTTTTTTTTTTATAAATGTAATTTTATGGAATGGAGTACAATTAATGAATTTTATACATTCACTGACTGTGTATGAAACATTGAAGAAATGTGAACAGTTGCCTGGTGTAACTATTGAGTATAGTGTAAGCAAGTTATTTGGTGATAAAACAATTATTTAGAAATTGTAACATAGTTTTATATTACGCCTGTTACCTTTATATAGTCTTACATTCGTGACTGTGTATTACTGATTTAATAAACGAGTTGGATAAAATGATATCTTTTTATCCAACGAGGTTATTAAAGTCAATTATACACAGTCACGAATGTAAGATTCTGTTTATCACATAACACACCTACGACGTGATACTTTCACTTTAATGTTGTAAATTTTCATTATATACGGCGGCAATTTGTAAAACAAATCAGGACGTCGTTTTGTTGTACCTAGTGAATATAGTGTAAGCAAGTAATTTTGGTGATAAAACAATTTAACCTTGACTCAGCTCTTCTGATTTTGCAATTGTGGCATATTTTTGTAATGTATGTCACACTTGTAAGCATGCCATTAAATAAATAAATGCTGTTAATGAATACAGGTGTATGAGTCAATTGTTTCTTAAAAGGAAGATTTTAATGTACCAGAGCAGATGCTAAATCCGAACGGTTGCGGTACGGTATGGTACGCCCTACGGCACGGTTTTTACACCCAACTGAAATATGTAATTCACAAATAAGTAACGAAATGGAGAAAAAACATTGGGCCGCATAAAAAGAGTGTGTTTTTGATTATTAAATATAAGCATCTTTATCATCAAAAAATATCATAATTTACAACTGTTTTCCAACGATCAAGTATTTACGATTTGATTTCATGATTTAATACTTACATCATTTAATCTGTCAATCATACATTGTCAGTCAACCCCGTCATTCTTTGGGATGCTTTGCATACATAGTTTATAATTCATTGAACTGATCAAGATGATGCAAATGTGGTTTTCGTGAGATTGAGATAGACTGGTACCCTACTGTTTTAATAATCTGGAGCAACAGTTTATTCGGCATAAATTAGACTGCGCCACAGCCGTCAAGTTAAATTGATGCCTGTCAGGACTCACTGTACGTAATCAAACTAAAAAGCTTTCATTGGTCAAACATTATTTATAGACTGTGTATGGAAATTGAATATGCGTATTTTTTGAGATTTTTGTGACAAACAAATTTACTTGCAAAACGTGCGGGTGCGAGGTGGGGTGGAGTATTGTGGGTGGTGGATTTGACAGAAATGAATCCCGTTTGGAAGGATTGAGCTTTTTCCGATAATACCAATGGTAGAGTGTGAAATAATCGATAGTACAGCGTGTTAAACCCAATAATACAGTGTGTAATACCAATACTTTTGCGTGTTACACCCAGTAGTACAGCATATCATACCCAATAATGCAGCGTGTAATTCCCAATAGTACAGCATGTTATATCAACTAGTACAGTGTGTAATACCCAATAGTACAGGGGTAATACCCAACATTAGAGTTTGTAATACCCAATAGTATATCGTGTAATATTCAGTAGTATAGCGGGTTATCGCCGACAGTGCAGCGTGTAATATCCAAAACTACAGCGTGTAATGTCCAATAGTACAGCGTGTTATCGCTGATAGTGCAGCGTGTAATATCCGATATTACAAAGCATGTACTTCCCAATAGTGTATGTAATTTGGAAATAACACGCATTGATATTTTCCGCATTGCTTATTTCACTTAGATTATAATCATTTTGCGAAATTGTTTAGTTCATAGAATTTGTATTCTGTTCTTCGTAGAAGTGTCACTTGCTTACAAAATAGAAGGTCGTACTGCATTGAAATTTTGGTACGATTTGCATTATAACATTTGCTTACAATACAGAAGGTCGTACTGCAATGAAATATTAGTACGAGTTGCAGTATAACATTTGCTTACAATACAGAAGGTCGTACTGCAATGAAATATTAGTACGAGTTGCAGTATAACATTTGCTTACAAAACAGAAGGTCGCACTGCAATTAAATATTAGTACGCGTTGCAGTATAACATTTGCTTACAATGCAGAAGGTCGTACTGCATTGACATATTAGTACGAGTTGTTTACAATAGAGAAGGTCGTACTGTAATGAAATATTAGAACTAGTTGCGGTATAACATTTGTTTACATTACAGAAGGTCGTACTGAATGAAATATTAGAACTAGCTGCGGTATAACATTTGCTTACAATACAGATGGTCGTACTGCATTGACATATTAGTACGAGTTGCAGTATAACATTTCTTTACAATACAGAAGGTTGTACTGCAATGAAATATTAGAACGACTTGCAGTATAACATTTACTTACAATACAGAAGGTCCTAATGTAATGAAATATTAGTACGAGTTGCAGTATAACACTTGTTTACATTACAGAAGGTCGTACTGCAATGAATTATTAGTACGAGTTGCAGTATAACATTTACTTACAATACAGAAGGTCTTACTGCAATGAAATATAACTACGAGTTGCAGTATAACATTTGTTTACAATACAGAAGGTCTTACTGCAATGAATTATTAGTACGAGTTGCAGTATAACATTTACTTACAATACAGAAAGTCGAACTGCAATGAAATATTAGTACGAGTTGCAGTATAACATTTGTTTACAATACAGAAGGTCTTACTGCATTGTATTTTGATACTTATATTCGTAAACACACGTTAAATCCTTACATTGAACCAAGGGCATTAATTAAAAGGAGTACATTTGAATTTGTGATTTTGTTTTTAGAATAATTCAATATATTAATTCTGTATAAATTGATAAAAATCAACTGAGCAACTGACCACCAAAATGAAATAAAACTGAATATAATATGAAATACCCGAGGGTATTTACTAACTATGGTAAGCGACAGGGATAGCTATTGTAAACTGGGTGATAAAACAACATCGCAATGTATTTGCAAAGCAAGCTCATGTGTAGATATCGCCGAGATATTCCGCGTGACATCTGTTTATTCCACTATGGCTTATAAGACTTTTTGTAATGTAGGTTTACCACCACTAATTACATGTAAACATCCGAGGTGTAGTCGAATGTAGTTATATATAATAAAAAGTAAACCTTCCTTGTTTGATGGAAATAGGCATTATAAGTAGGGGGAAACTGTCCATTTCTATTGGATTTTGTGGTTGTATGTATAAGAAGCGTATTAATAGGTTTTACTGGATCACTGATGAAATTTTCGAAATTTCGACACTATGCTTACACTTTGTGAGTCAATCAATGAAAACAGCTGTACCGTTTATCTGTTTATTAAACAAGTGGAAAATTAGTTTTCTATATGAATATTACACTGCTGCATTATCCATACTTGAGTTGAATTTGCAGCAAATCATTAATATGTGACACTTTAACATTAGTGTATATGGGGAAAATAATTGGTGGTTTCATGGCTGGATGCGTATACATTAGGAAACTGTTAGCGTTCCATTTATATCTTTGAATCATTTCACATGCTAAATTGTTAATTTCAAAACTTATCTACAGTAGTTAACCAGCTCTTTAAAGCTACACAGTCCCTATTGTAACTGGTAATAATTCATGCATATAAATGAGTCACGTGTGAAGTAGTTTCAAATCGACGAACACGTAAAATTTCACATTTTGATTTAGCCTCCGTACAGGTAACATCGATACATATACGGTTTCAGAATATATGTGATAATAAAAATTGTTGGCCGGAACGGCATTTGAACCCATAGCCATGACTTCGTAAGTTTTGAAGTATGTACGCTGAACCATTAGACCACGGCTATTTATTGGTATGTTGCAGCATTTTTAACACTGAATAGGCATTACGTAATAACAAGCGTGCACACACAAACTCATCAAGCGCTAAATAACAAGTCGAGATCTGGTTGTTTTGAAGCGAAGTATTAGTTTGATATTGATAACATACAGTATTAAACCTGGCAATGTTAATTTACGCGTGCGACAAGATGGACTACATATTTATTGATTCATCTTGAGTTACGTATTATTATGTTAAGTTATTTTGCCTCATAATAAATGATAGTTAGTATACTTTTTCTCAAGTAGCGTTATAGTTCAGTGGATAGAGCACAGGACTTGAAATCAGAAGGTCGTGTGTTCGAGCCCCGAAAGAGGCAAACATTTTTTCTGTAAAATTACTGTTACCTGTGTATCGTGTTACAGCGTACGATGTGCGCTGGTAGATGTATATACAGTAAATGATTTCTTTCGCTATATTTGCTCGCTTAAATTCCCGATTTCGAGATGAGCTGGTGAACATGAAAGTACAAATAAAGACACGCATACAAAGAATAAATCGATTGATATAGAGACTCTGTAGCTTTAAGAAACTTCGTAAATACATACTCACTAAATGTCTGACCAAAAGGCAAGACTGTGAAACAGTAAAATGTCCCATTAAGTGAAAATCCCAAGTTTATATGGTGTTCTACAAGTTTATATGGTGTTCTACACATATGTATGATGATATGCTTTTTTAATATCGAAGTCATACAATTAACCATCTTTTGTAAAATATTCAAGAGCAACTTTGTGATCTTCGAGGGAAAACGTTTCTTTCCAAATAACTTATTTGTTACCCTCATATCAAGAATCATTGTTTTCTTACCGTTTTTGATTTCTAAAACACTTTTTCAACCGCGATTCGGAAAAAGTTAGAAGGTCTTTGATTAATTCCGGTTTGTTTATCAGTGAAGAAACAGTATTTGGAAACCAACGCGAAATGTTGAATGGATAGGGTTTATTTGGGATTCGCGTCAATTTTCAATTTCGATTCCAGAAAAAAAGAATGTTTGATCTTATACAGATTATTGATTTACTATTCATTGCATTGCCAATTGCCACAGTAGAAACACAACACGGTGCACCGGAAAACTTATGTCCACGCAAGCTATAGTAGGTAGCATTGCAAGACTTATGACAAAAAGTTTACTCATGTATATAGAAACAAGATATTCATGAGATAATCAAATGAAACTTAATTCAGACGACCCTCGTATACAAGAGTTACAATTCTGGAAGGAAATTGTTAAATCTCTTAAGGGCAAAGATATATTAGTTCATTATAACGTACCCGAAATGATGCTAGTAATGTAGAAACAGGAGCGTACATGGTTAAAGTCAATGATTCCGCGTTTCATAGAAATTGGTCGCTAGAAGAGTCATTAAAAAGCTCTACTTACATAGAAATCAAAGGAGTGAGTTTGGCACTGAATGCTTATAAATTACGCCTGAAAAACAAATATGTTAAGTGTCTAAAGGTAAAAGCATTAACTTTTGATTTTCCGATTCACAAAAGTGTGTTAGAATAGTTTCCGCACGTAGTATAAAGTCTGAATTACAAAATGAGGCTTTAAATATAAATAAAATTGAAGTTCAAAACAATATTAAGCTGGACATACAATGGGTTCCCAGGGAGGGTAATACCACAGCAGATGGTAGTTCGAAGTACTTTGATCAAGAAGACTGGGGGAGTGTCAAGGTAATATTTCACATTTATGAATGATAGATGGGTTGCCGATTCAGCGCATAGGATCGCTTATGACGAAAACATAAAAGTTAATGCTTTTAACTCTAGATTGTGGTGCGAGAATACAGCAGCCGTAGATGCTTTCTCGCATGACTGGCAAGGGCATAAAAACGGGTAGGTTCCGTCCATCAAACTAGTTTTTAGGACAAATTTACATAGTATACCATGTAAAGCTGAGGGAACACTTATTGTTCCTCATTGGACATCTGCTGCATTTTGGCCTTTTTGTTTGACAAACAGTACAATATTAAACGATTTGTACAGGACGTCATCGAATTCAGCATGAAAACATTTTTGAACAAGGTAAAAACAAAAATGCCCATTTGGATCAGAAAACTTTAGAAGTAGCATTGCAGTATTTAAACTATATTGCTATAGGTCTTAAGGTTACTAATGTCGGAGTGGTCTCCACTTTATCATAACTCAATTGTATCAAGACTTAGAGGGTATCGTATTAGAGAGGCGCTATTATCGATATTCAATGTTTACAAGTGATAAGGCATCAACTATAAGTCTTAACTTGTTAGCAGTCTTTTCGAATGCCACAGGGTGTTAATTAAAGCTGATTGAAAAGTATACTTTAAAGCTGTCTCATTTAAGCAAACATTTTGTAAGCGGTTAGGCAATTACATATTCGAAACAATTGGGTACTTACATGATTGAAACCGTTGGGAGGTATACTGTATGTTTCAAGCCGCTGGGCAATTTCATGTTTGATGCCTCGGGGCAGTTTTATGTTCGAAACAGCTGGGTAGTTGCATGTTAAAGCCGCTGGGCAGTTATATTTCCGATGTCGTTGAGCAGTTGCTCTTTGAAACATGGGTAGTTGCATGTTAAAGCCGCTGGGCAGTTATATGTTAAAACCGCTGGGGCAGTTATATGTTAAAGCCGCTGGGCAGTTATATGTTCGATGCCGTTGGGCAGTTGCATGTTTGAAACCTGGGTAGTTGCATGTTCGATGCCGTTGGGCAATTGCAAATAAAAGCCGCCGTGCAGTTACATGTTTGAAGTATTTGGGAATGGATGTGTTTGCATATTTTTTTCATGTTTTCATAATCTAGTAGAAGCTACTACTTGACAAGTTCACTATATATTCTTTGTGTATATTATCTATATAGTTATTATATTTCTTATATATATTAGCAACGTTTGCTTTTATTTCTACATATCGCGGAAATATTCGAATCTAAATGTTGGCAAGATAACTTTTGAGATTTGAAACCCTTGGTTGAAAAGTTATCCACCGTTATTTTGAATTTAAAATCAAAGAGTACCTTTAAGACGTAGCAAAGCTACTTTAAACTTTGGTGGTGCGTATTTCTTAATAAACATGATATATTTTCACGGGTGCCTAATAAATCTACCCACATCGTCATTTATTTGATTTCAATATTTGAGCAAAACATCGGCTTCAAAATCAAACGCTATTGTTCTTGAATGTCATGGACGCATAATATTAATGGTCATCTAGACACTTAAAAGACTAACGTTGTAATTCAGACTAAGGAAGATGTATTACGGTATATTGATAAGCCTAAAATACCTAAACTTCCTACTATATCTACTACTGAACATCTTCAGCAGATAGTACCTCTAGATGGAATAGATAATAATCTATAAAATCGTTTTGTGTCTACTCAGTTATTACGCTGGGTTCCTGCGTTTCGACGAAATAATAAACATGAAAATCAAAGATTTATATTTGATGAGAAACAAGTAAAGATTTTGATCAGAGCGTCGAAAACAGATAGTTAAAATTGGACGCAAAAGTTATTATTGCAAAAGCTGGAAAATGCATCTGCCCAGTGAAACATTTATTTAAATATGTTAAATTAGTAAAATGAACAAGAACAACGCCAGACGCTCGACCTTCTCGTGTTTGTGGCTGACTGTCGTCCTTGAATGCTACTTTTCCTGTTCGATTTTTATATCTATATTTGGTGAAATGACAATTGATAAACAAGGTCTCCATCAATTACATACAATCTCCAACCAAGATGTCTTAGTATAAAAGGGGCCATAATTTTGTTATAATAAAAGCATGGGCTATACAAGATGCCAAATACAAGTATGGAGTTTCAATCCCTTATGTAAATTACTTTTGGAGATGTAAGCTTACATACAAACTTCAACCAAATTTTCAAAGAATAAAAGAAGCCATAATTTTGTTAAAATAAAAGCAAGAGTTATAGAACCTGGCACTGTACTGTTGTCTATTGATGCTGAATGCATGTGTGGCGTTTTAATCCATTATGTAAAGTACTATGCGAGATACAAATTTACGTATAAACTTTAATCAAATTTCTTGAAAAAATGGGGGCCATAATTATGTTTAAATAAATGCAAAAGTTACAGCATCTGGCTCTGTTGAGTTGTGTTATGATGCCCAATGCATGTGTGAAGTTGTAATCTATTATGTTAAGTTCTTTGCGAGATACAAACTTGCATACAAACTTAAAGCAAGTTATCTAAGTATGAAAGGGCCAAAATTCTGTCATGTTCAAACTCTGTGGTGTCATCTAATGATGATGAGTACATGTTTGAAGTTGCAATCCTTTGCGTAAAGTGGTTTGGTAGATACCATCTTACACACAAACTTTAACCAAGCTTACATACAAGACATATAAAAAGATCGGACAGGGAAAGTAGCATTCAGGGAGGACAGTCAACCACAAAACACAGAAACAAACACGAAAACAGACAAACAAGAAGGCAAACGTAATAATAAATGCAAACGACATCACAAACACAAAAGGGTTGACAATAGGGCTACCGCCTAAAGAAATCCTCGCCATGATATAATCTCTAACCAACAAGGCAGCATCAATAGGCAATATAAGTAAAACACTAATATGATCGTGGAAATATAATACAAAAAACAATAGCCTAAAAAGCCACAATGAAGGTACTCATTGACTTGGCAGAAGCCAGAGCAACAAGAGAATAAACCATTAAGGGCACGACAAGAAAGATCATAACATCAAACGTCACCGTCCCAGTGGGCTTTAGGTAGAGGAAAGAGGAAAGCATAGTGGCGAACTGTCCATCACCAAGCATGCAGTACGTTGCAAAATGATAGGGTCATAACCTCTTTGATAAAATTTTTAACAAGTTTAACAAAGATAGTATGAAAGTGATCATGACCAAGAATCTTACGAAGTTTATAAATCACATCGCCATAGAAGTCAGGTTGTGATAGTCCTTTTCGCAGAAGAGTCCTTAAATTATTTTTATATTTGGAAAGAAGATCAGGGTTACGATAATAATATTTTGCAAAGGTTTTACGAAGTTTATGGTAACGGTAATCCTGATTGAGTAGCTGTTTAGTTATACAAAGTTTACGAATATTAAAGTCCTCAACTCGAGTACAAGCTCTTGAAAAACGAAAATGTTGAGACACATACACCTCATAAGAAGTTGCTCGGGGAACATCCCCATCCAAGTGGGGATAATTAACAATGTCAAAATTAAAATCATCTCTCGTCATAGATTTTGCTAATTATTTCACCATTTTAGAAGGGGTTGTCAATGTTCAATATGTCATCCAGATACCAAGAGGTGTCATTAAATGTTTCAATAACATCTGCCTGGGTATCTGGCAGATTGGCAGACTTTAACCAAGCTTACATACAAACTTTAACCAAGTTTTTCTAAGTATAAACGGGGCCATAATTCTGTCAAAATAAAAGCAAGAGTTATATCACCTAACCCTGTGGTGTCATTTAATGATGCTGAGTGAGTACATGTGTGAAGTTCCAATCCATTGTGTAAAGTGGTTTGGGAGATACAACCTTACATACCAAAATTAACCAAGCTTACATACAAACTTTAACCAAGTATTTCTAAGTATAAATGAGGCCCTACTTCTTTCAAAATAAAAACAAGAGTTATATCACCTAACCCTGTGGTGTCATTTAATGATGCTGAGTACATGTGTGAAGTTCCAATCCATTGTGTAAAGTGGTTTGGGAGATGCAAGCTTACATATAAACTTTAACCAAGTTTTCTAAGTATGAAAAGGGCCATAATTCTGTCAAAATAAAAGCAAGAGTTATATCACCTGACTCGGTGGTGTCAACTGATGATGCTGAATGCATGTGTGAACTTTCAATCCATTATATAATGTGGTTTTGGAGATTACATACAAACTTTAACCAGGGGACGCAGACGACGACAACAACGGCAACGACAACAACGACGACCACGATCAAGTGATGACAATAGCTCTTTTTTTCCTTCGGAAAAGTCGAGCATAAAATGGACAATGATGAGTATATGTTTAGGCAATTGACTTTTGTAAGGAGGAAGGTGTTTGTCCGCTAGGAAAAGGCTCGCATTTAACTTATTCTATGGCCAGAGAAATATTATTTGAAAAGTTGATATATAAACGCATTTGGTTTACTGTACATAGTATGAGGCGAGGTGGGGATACATTTGTCGCGCGAATAGCGGTCTAGTTAATGATAATGAGTTAGTTATTGTCATTCGAGGTTTGGTATACAAGCAAGACGCGTCGTATACAATAGCTTCGACTCAGAACAGTGAATAGTGAGCCCGACCTGATCTCCCATAATATAGATGTAGATGTAATATACATATATGCCCGAAATCTGACATGTTATTGATATATTACATACATGTAGTTATTAATCTATTTACATGAAACTGAAGAACTTTTCAGTATATTTCAGATGTTGGCGCGGTAGGAGTTACTGACTGCCTTTATTAACTATTCATGCCATGAACAAGGGCAACAAGGTTATTGGTGTCATATAATTGAATATCAACGCATATCATCGTTCGTTGAATTATAGGACAATTTCACAGGAACCAGACAGAACAAGGACAACACGGTAATTGGTGCCATATAGTGGAATATCAACGCATATCATCGTTCGTGGTATCATAGGACAATTTCACAGGAACCAGACAGAGCAAGGACAACACGGTAATTGGTGCCATATAGTGGAATATCAACGCATATCATCGTTCGTGGTATCATAGGACAATTTCACAGGAACCAGACAGAGCAAGGACAACACGGTAATTGGTGCCATATAGTGGAATATCAACGCATATCATCGTTCGTTGAATTATAGGACAATTTCACAGGAACCAGACAGAGCAAGGACAACACGGTAATTGGTGCCATATAGTGGAATATCAACGCATATCATCGTTCGTGGTATCATAGGACAATTTCACAGGAACCAGACAGAGCAAGGACAACACGGTAATTGGTGCCATATAGTGGAATATCAACGCATATCATCGTTCGTGGTATCATAGGACAATTTCACAGGAACCAGACAGAGCAAGGACAACACGGTAATTGGTGCCATATAGTGGAATATCAACGCATATCATCGTTCGTGGAATCATAGGACAATTTCCCTGAAACCAGTTACGTCCTACCGCCAGCAGAAGTCGTATTTACTTGTGTAAATGAAAATTAATAAATGGTTTGCTGCAAATACAAATCACACCCATTTTTTTTGCCTCATTTATTTTATTTTAAGTCATTCAATAATAACAGTAATATTGAATTAATAAGATACATGATGTGTGTTCGTTGAATAGTCTAAAATATAAATATGTTATAATTGTTTCAGCTTACGAATTAAATTATAAACACATTGTAACATTGATGTCAATTGTGGAAAATAATGGGTGGTTTCATACCTTATAAAAAAGGTTTATTTAATTGAAATATGGGGCTGTATACTGCATACAGTTCCGACTTGTAAATACATATTAAACCTCACCAAAATAGCAGAATAAATCGTTCCGCATACTTTACATACTTTTTGAACGGGTGGATTCATCGCTATACGGTAGTTACATAATATAAAACCATTAGAGCTATGACTGTTACAGCTAAACAGGACTTTATTAATCTACATCCTTGAACTAAATAAAAAAATCTAAATTACGCACTTTGCAACAAAGAACAAGGACGACAATATTAGTATAGGATTGCAAAGTTCGCACGTTCACAAAGATATGGTTATACTTCTAACTAATTAAATTTCAAACAACAATAACATGATTTTCCTATCTCGGCGTCACAATCTGCTCTTGTCTAGGGCCATTTCCCGCTAATTGTTTGTCTTATGTCAATTATCTATAGTTATTATCATATGGCAGATCAACATAAAACATAACCTTGACAAAGTAACGTGACTGGCACATGACAAGGAACCATATTAAGCCATACAATCGACACATCATGAAACGTGCGGCAACATTTCGAGCCAGTAAATATCGAGACAGTCACTACATAATAAAATGCTGATAATGACATTCTTAAATATGTGCCTATCGTTAAACAGTGTATAATAATAAATATGTTTTTGTACCCATTTCATAATGTGTACAGTAAATCGCATGTGTATAGTAAATACGTCTTTCAATGGTGGACCTCTTATTTTTCTTTCTGGGGTGACCCTTCTTTCCTTATATCTTATCTCATTCGTTACCTTAGTTTCTGTTCAGTAGCTTCGTCGGTTTATCACAATGGTCCTTCTGACAAAAGAGTTTCCATAAAATGCACAATATGTTTTGGCCCAATACGTCGACTTCCTCAATAGCTGCCCACTGACACAAAGGGATCAAGTCTTCACATGCTTACTCATTTAGGACATTATTAATATTTACATTGTTTGCTTTGTTAAACTTAAAATTTGAATATCATTTCATGAATGTTTCTTTCGTTTGAATATGATGCCCTAAAATATAATAAACTAGTGTGACATGTGAGGTCTCTCAGTTAATAACCACTTCAATTTAGTCTTATTTGTTGCTCATACAAATGTAGCAAGTTCAATAAATATTAGGCTGGTTCATGTTCTAAGACAAAACAATGTGGTATTTGAGCTTAGCGTATTCGGTCAGCTGGTATGTGAACCCAGTAAACAAAGTAATGAGGTATATGAGTATAGCTTACTCAGTGAGCTGGTATGTGAACCTAAAATATAAAGTAGTGATGTATATGAGTTTAGCATACTCAGTCAGCTGATATCTGAGCCCAGAATAGAAAGTAATGACGTATACGAGTATAGCATACTCAGTAAGCTGGTATGTGAATCCAGAATACAAAGTAATGAGGTATATTGGTACAGCATCCTCAGTTAGCTGATATATTTTCTCTCTTGCATGTAGCATCAGATTATGGTCCTCTACCAAGCTTGTTCATGTTCAATGGTGACCCCGGGGTTACATTTTGGCTCAGCTCCATAAGTCGCATGTCTTACTTATACAGATAAATCTTGAAAAAGCTTCTTCTCTGAAACTACAAGAGCAAAAGGATTAATATTTTGCATTTACCATAGCATCCTCAAACAATGTTGTTCAAATGGTGACCATGGGGTCACATTTTGCCCACCCTGCTCCACCGGGATCACATGTTTTACATAGGCTTATATAGGGAAAAACTTTTCAAAAACAACAACATCTTCTCTGAAACTACTGGAGCCAAAGTTTTAATTTTTGCCTTTACTATTATCTTATGGTCCTCTACTAAATGTGTTCAAATGGTGACCCTGGAGTCATATCTGTCCCCAACGGGGTACACAGTTTTGCATAGAGTTATATAGAGATATCTTTAAAAAATCGTCTCTTCAGAAACCGCTAGGTCAATTTTGACCAAACTTCATATGGATGATCCTTATGTGATTCGTTTTCAAATTAGGTCAATGCGACATCCAAGATGGCCGCCATTTACAAAATATTTCTATTACTTCTTGTACACAGGGAATCTAGTGCCGTGTGTTCTAATCCCACTTGGTTCTTTTTACTTCTTTTTTTTAAATTGTTAGCATGGGGTCATGGGTTTAAATTTCGTTTGTGGGTATTGTTGTATGTTGCGCTTGTAAGAACGTATTCAATAGAATTTAATGATGATACTCTTTGATATCAAGTTCGCTCATTTGAAGTTCCTGGGGTCAAAGATGGCTGCCCCCACCCCGGGGTCCTAAGTTTGTATATAAAGATGTTGCCTGTGTTTAAAGGAAAATCTTAAAACATATTCAGTCAGCATTTGCGAGCGGACGCTTTTTCATCATTGCGAAGATACTCAGGTAATCGATGCAGGGTCATTTTGGCCATCTTGCTTTATAAATGATATACATTGGAGTGTTACAATGACCCATTGTCTACACAGGGTTGTTTACGTAATATTCCTGTGCGCACTCTGAACAGAATAAAACACAAAACCCTAAACCTGTGGATGAATCGGATATACACAGTACAAGTGTGACTTTACTTCACGTAAAGTCCGATTTTTAACATTTGTTTAAAAGATAAGTGTTATTGATCAGTGTTAACTTAATTCAGGAGAAAGATCATTGGATGTAGAGGAATAATTCTATAACGTAAGGTTTATTTTGAAGCTAAATTGATTTTTTATGAAATGCCACTGGTTCTATATTGCACCATGACGCATAACAAACAATCTTGCAAAATTGGGTGAGCGAACCCGATCAAAAGCATTTCCATGATACCTGCAAAAGAAATATACAAAATAACTGTATATTTATATAGAAATCAATCTGCAAACAGATTAAAATAATCTTGCCAATAAAGTGCAAACTCTGCATCTATTTCGTAAAAGGTTGCATGTGTATGCTTGTCATAGTTTGATTCCAAATTATTCTACAATGCATAGACCGTAATTTGGTGTCACATGATATTTTAAAATTCGTCATACAATCACGTGATTGACGTTGAATCCATATGCTAATTAACCACAAAATAAACCCATCAGTGACAGTTCGATGTGTGGTATGATGATCGCGTGACTGGTTACGTATATTGTATACCCCGGGTTAGTTACCTAACATTTCAGTGCGCGTTTTGAACAGAACACATGAGCATTGACGATCTATCAACAAGTTATTGAAAACATATGGATTAAATATTTGACTTTACCTCACATTAAATTATCTGTTTAAATTGTGATAAAAGATAAATATATCTGAGCTTCATCAAAACTTGAATCTGGGTAAAGGCTGTTGTGAAGTAGAAGTATTCCAAACGTAAGTTGCTATTTTTATTGCCTGTCAGTTGTTTTATCATGTTGTGATTATAACATTAGACATATTTTCCATCCATTTGCATTTTGATTGCACTTACGATTGCAAAATATATGTTGCAAATAATTGCGGAATATATTCTGCAGTACATGGCCATGGAAAGAAACATTAATGCGCGAGCAGATTGCAAATGTTGCAAATTGGGCAAGCGAACATGATACAAACCATTTCTGTGGTGAACATGATACAAACCATTTCTGTGGTGAACATGATACAAACCATTTCTGTGGTGAACATGGTACAAACTATTTCTGTGGTGAACATGATACAAACCATTTCTGTGGTGAACATGATACAAACCATTTCTGTGGTGAACATGATACAAACCATTTCTGTGGTGAACATGATACAAACCATTTCTGTGATACCTGCAACAAGTTTACAAATAACTACTTTTAGATAGGAATCATCCTGCAAACAGATTGCGGTAACCTTGACAATAAAGTGCAAACTCTGCATCTATTTCGCAAAAGGTTTCATGCTTGTCGTAAATAGTTTGATTCCAAATCATTCCATAATGCATACAACGTAATTTGGTATCATATGATAGTTTAAAAGTAATCAAGCGATTGAAGTTTATATTCATATGCTAATTAGTAAAAAATACAGCCAATCAGTTGACATTTCGGTGTTCAATATGGTGGTCACGTGACTGGTTAACGTGCTGGTGCGCACTCTAACATAACAAATAAACACGCACTATATCCTTATAAAAGAAGTTGAAGAATGTGGATTAGATTATACATTCTCCCCGAATATGTTCATTTTAATGTCAAGTCCAGTGTTTCCTTCGACATAAAAAATTATGAAATGAACTGTTACATGTACGTTTGTGCTTCCTAATTTTGCTGCATCCGTATTTTTGAAAAAAGTAGAGAATGATTTTTTGAAGCAAGGCAATATAAATTAAACAAAAAACAAAACTGTCTGTAAATTGTCGTTTAAGCTTATAGTAATCTGATATGTTTATGTATGAACGTAGAAAAATGCGGAATATGCATACTGTTTTGGGCTATTTTTCGGTTTTCACAATTTAAGCGAAAATTTACATGAAATTCGACTTTGGAAATGATCAAATTTATGAACGTTTCTAGTTCAAAACATCAGCTGCAGGCATTATCGTGATTTCATCCTATAAGAAAATTAAGTTGCATTACTGTCCTCTAAGAAAAGAAAGAAAACATATATAACTTAAGATGTGGGGGCATAAACACACAAATTTGTAAATAATGATGAACAAAGATATTTTGACCGAAAATATCCTTATATGATGTAGTCATCCAAATGCAATGTACTGTAACACCGTATTTGGTTGCAGGCTTTTTAGGTTTAATTACACAAAATCAACCGGATGAGCTCGTCTGGTTAAAGTAGTTCTGTATTAAAGGGTGCTGATATTTTCCATGTTTTAAAACCTTTTTAGTACAGTGCAGTTTCCTTTGGCTACAACTGGAAATGTTATTGATATTTGGTAATGAAGCTCATCACAGTTTTAGGTATACATTTAAAAAGTGAAAGTAGAAAGCGATTTCAGTTGCAAGGGGTAAAAGTTATGTTGACCTTTGACCCGGTGTTAGTACACCCGCGGTTGAAAATGGAGAACCATTTAAGATATTACAACCTTTACTTTTGGCAAATGTGTAAAAAATGGGACATTTCCCCACAGCTCATCCTCAAAAGCTCACATACATAGACTGCAGGAATCCACGCAAAAAGAGATCTGACGTGCAATCAATTTACTCTAAATGCGGATAGTCTAGATAATTTAAGGTTTACTGGCCCAACTTCAAATATATTTAAATCAATTGGTTCCATTATGTCGAAAAAATAGGGCAATACTTATTCGTATCCACTTATCCCATTCCAATAGGTCATTTTGCACACATAATAACTGTCACAGGGTTAGACGTTCTGATAAAAAATATAGACATGTACAGATAAAACATTTTGATTTTCGCCGCCATGTTTGCTCAAATTATCGATTTTCCACCGTACAGGCTCCCATAGGCTGGAATAAGTGATTTTTTACTGACTTATAGTTCAACCTGCCCACGCTCTCGCATTGTAAAATTAAGGTAGGCGGAGCTTAGATTCACTAAAACAATATTTCAAATCTTGGTCCAAAATGAAAGTTGAACATCCCTCGATGTTCATTGGATGAAAGAGTTGGTTGAACTATAATAAAATAGTTATACCTGAGGAGGGAAAGAGATAGAAAGGAAAGGATCTTTGGTGAGAAATGTCTTAAAATTTCGTTAACATTAAGTTGAATGTATAACTATTATTATTGTGTCATCGCGTTGATTGTTGTGTATAGTTCAGATTGTTATAGGAACAGTATGAACGTTTCTTTATTGGAGTAATTTCATTAAATTGATTGGGAATTATTTCGATTTAATTCACAGATTACTCGATGACAATGGTGTGGTTGGTTTTATTTGTATCTTCCGTCTTTGTCGCAGCGTATGCCTCTGCAAGTGAAGATTTGTCATGTTCGGCTGAATCTGGCAACTCGTGTGACCGTAAGTCATGTTTCTTATATATATATTATGTCGACCAGTGTGATCTTAAGTCTTTATGTTGCCTATGTTCTTAATCGAACAACATACGTGAAAATGTCTTCAACTTCACATGTTACGGCAGTCGTATTATGTTTCTTCGATGCAATACGAATCACAGAATAAAACATAATTGAAAAAATGATTAAGACTAAATTATCAAATGAGAACTGAATTTTTCCAAGTGATATCCATTAGCTGGTAGAATATATTGAAATTGAAAAATAACCAACAATTGTCTATGATCGAATCTACACTGATTATAACTATGATCGAATCTACACTGATTATAACTATGATAGAAAGCTATGATGATCCCTAGTCCAGACTCTATTGTGAATATACCTTGAGGACGTCCTATTGGTCAAATGACAGCGGGACTATAATCCCAAGAACCACACACAAGCACGCACACACGCAAGCATATGATCATAAGTGAATTATCAGTCGTTTTTTTGTGATTAATAAGATATCAGTTTCAAGTGCTGATCAACATTTGGGCGACTTTTTTAATCATCATAATTAACTTAAATTTGGCAGAAAATTGTAAAACAACAACAACAACAATAACAATGCTATACCGCGAATTATGCATTTCTTTAGATCACTGGAAAGGAAATATCAAGAAAAGTGCATTGCATATCTTTTAGATCATAATGGACATTTTGAGTGGTTCAAAATGTTAAAATGCCTATTTTTCATGTACATTATGGTGGTTGGAGTAAACTTTTGCAGTCAAATTTGTGATTTGTTTCTCAACGGAGGATATTTGTTTAAGTTTAATAATATTATTTTTCATAGACATTAAGTTAAGCTTATTACATAATGATCCCTGAGAGAGAAAGAGAGAGAGAGAGAGACAGAGAGAGAGAGATGTTATCGGAGTTTTTCGGAAATTCGGTTGGTCTTATGCAAGAGGAGATAATATCACCTATAATGTTTCCTCTGCTTTTGGAAGATATGGAATTACCATTTCAAGACTCTTCTTACAGTGGTTTGCAGTTAGACAATATAATGTTGATTTTTGCCGACGATATGATAATATTTAAAAAATCACTTGCAGAATTACAACATAACATAAGTCAAATGAAGGTTAATTGTGATAAAACACAAGTTATTGCATTTCGGAAGCGATGGGCTCCAAGAGCCAGTGAAGTTTCGACTGGTTAAACCCACATAGCTTTAATCCAACATATTTTTGTTTCAAGTTGCTATCCCGCCAACAACAGCCAAATTGTGCACACCATATGTACATCGTTTCTAAAAATACGGACGACAATGTATATTTTTACAATTCTTACCCAAAAGGTATAAAGAAATATAGAGTCCAATCCTATTTTCTATAACTTTATTTCTACTTAATCCCTACTTGCTACGAAAATATTATGACGAATAATTATTTACAACATTTTAATAATAATGATATTGTCTCTTTCGCGTGAATACTGATCTCTTTTACTTCGGGGGAAAAAGCCCCGAACAAAGAAAACCCTCCCTTTTTAGAAGGTCTCTTCCAAATAAGGGGTTAGTATGATCGTAAATATTGGCATTGCTAACTCATCAATCGTATAGCATCTACAAAATAAGGAATGCTAACACATAAATCATATAGCATTAGCATTTGCCTGGTTTATAGAGCATCTCCCAAATAAGAGATGCTAACCCATACATCATGATCATTAGCATTAGCCTGAGTTAGCCCTGTAGAGATACACAGCTAGATGTATGGTGCTAACAGAAGACAGACATAGTGTCCACAGTAACCAGGCTTGAATACTGGTACCGGTGCAAAATTACAACAATATATATAACTTACATATTTTGAGAATCCAAACTCTATAGACACAATATAAACGGTTTTAACCAGCCTCGCCAAACACCTAAACTGGAGCGTCGAATTAAGAGTTACCAATTCATAATTCATTTAACGCATATTCAATGAAGGATATTTTTAGAACTAATGAACAAACCTTTAATTTAAATTTTGCCGTTATTTGGCGAGTTAGTTTCTTTAATTCTAAAAGAAGAATTATTGAATGTTTTATTCAAAAATGGCAAGAAAGATTTGATAATTGTGGTGCATTATTTTCGTATACATACTTTAAACTGAATTTAATTTTAAAAAATACCTTGATATTGTACCAAGTATAAACTTAAGATTTTTTATTTCGGGGCCAAGGCTTTCCTCGCATTCTCTAAGAATTGAGTACTTTTTGTAAAAAGATAAAAACAGATATCGAAGTTGAATATCATTTCATTACAATTTGTTCTGCTTTTAATGACATAAGAAGCATTTTCTTGTTGAAAAACATATTATAAACGTCCGAGCTTTTTAAAATTCTGTGATTAATGAAATCTGAAAAAAACAACAGAACTAATAAATTTGGCTAAATACATCAAAAGCGCATTTGACCAAAGAACTGTTTTATTAAACATTCCAGTTTAAGTTAATTCTATACTGTGAAGTATATGCATTATATAATCATGTTGTAAAGAATTATGTTTCATGTTATTTGTGTTTCCATATTGTGTATTTTCTATCCATTGTATTATACTGTTCACTTAAAATCATGTATTGTGTAAAATCATATTAACCAACGAGGTACTATGTACAAGTTGAATAAAATTCTGCTCTGTTCAAAAAGAGATTCTATGTTTAATGCTTTTTTGTGCTCAATGGATTCGAAAAAATATATAATTATGGGGCGTTGGATGTCCTAGTTTTAAAATATTTCCTTCCTTTGAAGTTTTTTATTTAATTCGAGCATGTAGCTATGTCCATTTGGCAGGCCTCTCAAAACTTTTCAACCTGAGATTTTGGAAATTTTGAGCGCGCGACTTGGTTTTCGAACTTATTTTTGTAAAGCGCAAATTTAATTTATTTGTGTAATTAATGCTTAAATAAACAATAGATTACATATTTCAACATGCACACAAATAGTTTGTTTTAAGGAGGACTTTGTAAATAGATTAGAAAGATTCGGTTTAATTTATACCATAACCCTTTTTTAAGTCATCTTAGCTCTTAACCGAACTATAATCATCGCATACACACAGCAGCAGCTATTATAATGATACCTCACAGAAAGATTCGCTAGTTCCTCACACTTGTTATTACAATTACGTTGACCAATTAAAGAAGCAGGAAATATATTGCTGTTATTACACTTGCTGTTATGTCACTGAAGGAACTAATTATGTTCTTAGGTGTTTATTGTATATTCAGTGAGTGCATTACACTGATGACCCACCATTGATTTGATTAACTTGATACTTGTAAATACCCTCCTTTGCATCGCTGACTAGGGAGCGTAACATGACCAATGCAGGAAACAACTGATACACTGTGAAAACATAGCTGTTAAATCATGAACATTTTGTTTTCATGAAACATCCGGAGATTTTACACTTAAATCCAGAGATCCGGAGAGCAAATGATAAATCCGGAAATCCAGATTTTATCCGGAGATTAGGCAGGCCGGATTTGGATTCTGTTAAATGATTCCTTTGAGAGAGTTTATGTTGCTCTTTAACAATTTCTAATTTTTGCTGTGATATCGAGAAACAATACCGCGTTCAGTTTTTATTTATTTCAAACGTGTTCAATGTTTTAAATGATCTTTTTTTATTTTAATTCTCCATAGGAGAGTGCCTAAAAGTACCTTCAGAACAAAATGAGTGTGGAATAGCCGGATCTTGGAAAAATGAGTTAGGCTCAACAATGGAGATCACGTGCACCGACGGTCAGCTGAGTGGCAAGTACAACTCTGCCGTCGGCGACGCCAAATATGAATACAAACTTTCAGGAAGGTACACAATGTCTGGTTCTCACAAACAAAAGACGTGTGAGTTGGGATGGGCTGTCGGATATAAAAACGACTATGGCAACTCCGAATCAACAGCAGTCTGGTCGGGAATTTATGACGTCGATAAAAAGATCATCCGTACACAGTGGATTTTAACCAGCCATGTAGACACTAAAGACCTCTGGAAGTCAAGCGTGATAAATCATGACGAATTTAGGCGAATTTGTTGAAAACTGTAAAATATGAACCCAATCCAATTCGTGTTAAATTGTGTTTGTTTGAACTCTAAATTTGGGAAGCATTGAAGTGTAGTTTGTTATCACTAGACTATAATGTCAGTGTTAGTGTTCAATTAGCTATATTTAAACACAATTCCCTTTATATAATTAATATCAATTATTGAACAAATGCAAGTTATGTAGAAAACCTAATGGGGCGTCGCGAGCTTTTAAAAAATCAAGATTGCCGTTGTCCCTTTAATAAAGTATATTTACATCAATCAATAATCATTGACGATACCGATTTGGAACTAGCTGTAATCGTATGCTGATCGTATGCTGAGAACAGATTTATAGAATATTGTTGATCTTATGGTAGACTAGCTTGTAGCCAAATATGTTATCCTCTTGAATTAAAGATATTATTATTAAAGATATTATTATTACTATTATTATTATTATCCCTGAAACGTACGTCTAAAGTTTGTAGTAAAAACCAGTTAGAACCAGTTCTACGCGCATGTGCTGATCATAATTTGTAGACTGTAACCCTACAATTGATACGTAATTCAAGTAGTAGAAGACCCATAAAATGCCTGTATGTTGTTTGAGTATAAAAATCCTCACGCTGTAAAATTCTATTTTAGTTCACCTTAGCGAAGTTCAAGTGAGCTTTTTGGATTACTACTCTTTGTCCGTCTTCCGTCGAGCGGTGTCCAGCATTTGTGACCAAGTTGATGCATGGGTTAATTTATACTCGCTTGGCTGAGGTACTCGGGTGATCACACATCTGTGGGGCCTGAGAAAATAACCAATTCAGGATACGGAACAACTTTCATGTAATGTTACCATGTTGAGGTTTAAGCGAAAAAGTCATTATTGTTACAATAAAATAAGGGTTAACATGTGCATAATGTTATGTGTTATTAAATATACTGTTATTCAATTATTATGAACAAATACAATTATGTTACTCCTTAATTTGCTCAGAATAATAAAATTAATCGTATGTGAATAAAGTAAACACAAATACTTAGGTTAACCAATGCAATATAGTTCCTGACTCTATCGTGAAAACATGAATATGGGTATCGCATAAATAGCAGAACATGCACAATATATATATGAATCAATCACTTAGAATAAATATACATGTCTGTATGTACAATCAGTAGGAACGCCACAGACCTATTACATATCAGTTCTGTTAGCATTTTTCTTCCGCGATCATGGACTATTTCTTTGTATTTTACGGACTATTTTACGAATTTTCAATAAAACACCCGCAAAGTCGCTTCATAATTGAGCACGCTACATTGGCGAGCACTACAGGTACACACATGCGTACAGTGTTCAATACCATGAATTCGAATACCTAACCGGAGGAAGTAACGTCCCATTATGTGTAAACATAGTACAGCCTGTTGTTTGACAGGTCACCATGACATAAATTGACATGTTGTTGCAAATTGGATTTGCGATTACTCTATCTGCTGCTAGAGTTCCATTTTCAAGGTATTTGTTTCGTCATTAAAATGTGTCGGTTAATAAATATCAGCCAATGCCTAAATATGTACTATCTAAAGTGGTGTGTACTGAACAATTTCATTTAGATCGATAGAAAGTTCAAACCACTATCAGTGTTTTTCGGTGTACTCCGATCTGTCTAGTAACTGGGTGTACTGTATCGAAAGCATTCGTTGACTCCCCTCACGGTCTGATAATTGGATTCGCCTTAAAATCAGGGGCGGTACCTAATTGATGGGAGGAGCTAACGCTACCGGAATGGAGTTGATTTAACGAAACGGACCGAAACTGAGATACGAATAACCGAAACGGAGTTTGTTTTGATGATTTAAAGACTAATGCGCACGTATATATTTTATTTGTCAGTCCAGTGATTTAAGTTTGTTACGTCTCTGGTCTTATTATTAGTAGTATTGTTTTAATAGTATAATCCCTATTGAGTAGATATTTCTATAAACAAAAGTGTTATAACGTCTTTAAATAATTATACCGCATACAGCAGAGTGGGTCAAGAAGATTTACCGAAACTGACTGTTTTTATTAAGGCCAGTAAGGCCAGTTGAGCTTATGGGATGTCTGTCTGTCTGTCTGTCTGTCTGTCTGCCTGCCTGCCTGCCTGTCTGTCTGTCTGTTTACTTTTGCCTTTTTTATTCGATCTTTACCAAATTTATACAGTAGTTATATATCCATAAGATCTCGGACCTGTTCTTGAACCAGCCATATTCAATCGCTAACAACTGAGTTATCTGCCGTTGACTTTGCAAAAGTGCATAATTGTGAGTTGTAGGCTCTCTTGATCTTAACCAAACGTAAACAGTAGTGATATATCCATAAGATCTCGGACGAATTCTTGAACAAACCAGATCGGACCATTTACACCGGAGTCATGGCCCTTGATTTTCTGAAATATGCTATACTTTGGCCTCGTTAACACGATAGGGCCTTCATTTCTTTATTTGATCTTTACCAAACTTTACCAGATTGTTAATATGAATGAAAGCTCGAAAAAAATCGATAACCAGCTAGATCGCACACAGTAACACTAGAGGTATGGCCCTTGATTTAGTTAAATTGCTGTTGTTTGCCTCGTTAAGAAGATCGGGCCTTCATGTTATCTAATCTTTACCAAACATTACTAGATTACTAATATAATGAAAGCTCGAACTAAATCGGATCAGTAGTTAACCCCGGAGCTAAAAATGCCGTATTTTGTCTTGTTAAGACGATTCATTTTCATCCGATCTTTAACACAGATTGTTAATATCAATGAAAACTTTAACGAGTTCGAAATCCAGCCAGATAGGATACGTAACACCGGAGTTATGGCTATTGATTTAGTCAGAAGTGCTGTATCTTGTCTCGTTAAGACGATAGGGCATTCATTTGGCCGGATTTCAACGAAACGTTGCAGGGAATATCAATACCAAGCCTAGATGCGCATATCGTCGCTGTGTTCCGGTTGAATGATTTTGGTGAAGATGTGCCCTTTATATGTTTTGATACACAAACTTTGTCCAGACTATTTCTCCTGAACCCCTGGCCGGATTTCAGCGAAACTTTGCCGGGGTCTGGATGAAAGATTATTGGAGGAGTTATGGTTCTTTAAAGGTTTTAATATACACACTTACTCCAGACTATTTTTCCTGAACCCCTGGCCAGATTTCAACGAAACTTGAGAAGGATGATCAGTATCAAGCCTAGTTGTTCATATCGTCGCCTAGTTTTTTGGATGAGTTATGGCCCGTTAAATGTTTTAATAGACAAACGTTGTCCAGACTAGTTCCTTTCTGTACTCCTCTGGCCGGACTTCAACGAATCTTGGCGGGGATGATGAGTACCAAGCCTATCTCTCTGTTTTGACTGAATGCTTTTTGGCAGAGTTATGGCCTTCTAAAGGCTTTAATACACAAACGTTAACCAGACTAGTCCCTTCTGAATCCCTGGTCGGATTTCAACGAAGCTTGGCAGGGATGATCAGTAGCAAACCTAGTTGCAGGTGTCATTGCCGTGTTCCTGTTGTATGATTTTTGAGAGTTTTGGCCCATGATACACAAACTTTATGAGTTGAAAATATTTCTCGTGGTACCGTGTTCAGCCCTGATTTTGGATGTAATCGGGGTAAATTGAGGTCAAAGTTCATAACCCCTTTTCACAATAATTATAAACAAAGAAGGATAGAAATATCGAACAGGGAACGCAGCATTCAAGGACGACAGTCAACCACAAAACACAAAGACAAACAGACATGTATTTTTTGGAAAGCATTATTATATATTGTGTTTGTGTATGGAACTACTTTCGATAATACGCTGACATAGGCCAAAGGTTCATACATGTAGGTGAGGTAATACATAAGGATAACTCTTGTTCCGTCGTCCGTCCGTCCGTCCGTGTTCAGTCCTGATTTTTGATGTGATAGGAGTAAATTCAGATCAACCGTCATGTCACAAGAATTAAATGAAAAACAAATGAATGTAACATTTAAAAAAACCTATTTTTTGTTTATTTATAAATCACCTTTTGCGTATTATCACACGTAAGCCAAAAACATAGAAAAAGGCTCAGAGATATCTACCGTTTTCAGTATAAAACCTATACAGAAAACTAAGTTTGTTTAGCTGTGGACAAACTTCAGTTGTCAAAGTATGCTGCAATCTAAAGCTAGCAAAGTCACGAGGGCTCTAAATTGAAAATCACAAAAATTAAAGGTCTCGGTTAGTAATGTTTTAAGCAGCAAAACGTTGAGAAGAAGGAAATGGTTGGTAAGGAGAGATTTGCATTTAAAATATTAAACACAAGAAGTTTTGTAGATTTAGCGATAATGTAACATTGGTTTATGACAAGTTCTAGTCAAAGATTTTCTAAAGTGGTGGTATTCGCGGCACAAGAATACATGTTTATATTTCCAATGAGTGGCTCTTGATTAGTTCAGCAAAATATATATTGTTGACGTTAACGTTAACAAGCATACTCGTCGTTTAACAGACATGCTACAATAAACAAGAAAAGGTATAACACATATGTTATGCCATGGGAAGTACGGACTACCTGTAGATGGCGTACAAGTAGATGATCTGCAGGGAGGGCCTAATGGAAGTGGAAGTGAATGGAAGTGAATAACATCAATGATTGATAATTATGTTATCTAATAATTGTATTAAAAGAATCATAGTTTAATTTATTTATTTTTGGTTTTGTCCGATTTCAAATAATATGGCCAGATGTTTAACACTAGTATAATTGTGTAATAGAAAATTTTATCATGTATTTATTTTGAAGTTGTGGTTATACCAGAACAAAATGTGTACAGTGTGCCAGAATCCCCGCCAGGACTCGAACCCGGAACTCTTTTCTCGAAAGAAAATAATGATTCCTTACACTACAGAATGTTCCCAACAGCATTGAACGTACAAAAAAAAAAGTTAAATTTAGATTAAACATATTTTACTTCAAAGTAACCACAACTTAAACTGCTAGGCTCGCATTAACCATTTGCCAAATCGCCATAGGCGAAAAGTAACCCAAACTGGCGAATGAAAATCGTAAGAAATGCACAGGAAATTCGCCGAACATCGACGGTGTGGCAAATCCAAATTTCCGACCGACTTTGTCTAAAAAAATAGCGGAAAATCCAAAATTCAAATACACAAAGTCTTTAACTGTTTATAAGCCAATATTCCGCGGGGTGTTATAATGTAATTAGCGACAATCAATTTGGGCCGATAACTAATTATCGCCGTGTTTACTGAAAACCGCTGTCAAAGTGTCGTGTGTGCGATAGACGCTGCCCACTTTTCCGCCTCTCGATGTCATTCAACTAGTCTGTGTCGCCGCGCTCAATATTATCCGTATATTTAATTGCGTTATCGAGCTGTGTAAAACAAGAAATAACGTGGCGCCCTCTAGCGGCCAAAATGGCTGATCAAAACATAACGTTTGACAATGTTTGTTAAAGAATTAATTAGCCAGATGCTTTGTTTAAAGGCCGTCGGTCTTTTTGAACTCTACGATCACTGGTTAGTGTTGAGTGCCCACTAATTAGTTGTACACATAGTAACGTAACTTGAAATGGAACAATGGCAAGTGTGAACGTGTTTGATTGGCTGTCTGTAAATTGGGAATCAACGTGAACATGAAACACCTTTTGTACTATACAAACGGTGGGATTACTCAAAATATTGGTACAATTGTAGAATGAAGTGGCTTTTATTACTTATTCTATGCATGATAGTCGTGGTGTAAATGTATGTAGCATTTCTGAATTTTGTCTCACAATGCAACGCGATTTTTCTAGCTTCTTTGTGTTATATATTGTTATTTATTTTATTTCTATGAATGTTACCATATTGGAATGCATTAAATACAAACTATAAGTGGTCTAATAGATGGTGACAAGAGAGTCTGTCTTTTTATATTTCCTAACTATATGCATGCATTCATTCTGTCCTTTTTAAAATGTCAGTCTGGACAATTTTTAAAAATTAAATTACATTATATTAAATACATTTGAATACAACTCCATTTTTAATTATAAGCACTAAAGCAGAATGCAGCATGCATATGATATGGAACTATTGATACCCTTTAGGTTAAAAAGCATACTTCTTTTAACTTACAATTGATGTGTACACAAACGCGAGGTTTTAGCGCCTTAAATTAAAGTTCCAAAATATCTCGGCAGAAGTCTGACTAAAGACATTCTAATCTGGCTAAAGGAATTCTTGGGGCTTTAGCCAGATTTGGATAACGTGTTTAAAATCCTAGCGCTAGCCTAGAACTGTATATTTACATAATTATAACCATCCATTCAGGGCACTGATCTTAACTCTTAAAGTATGGCCTTTGCATCGACCAGATGAAGCTGCAGGTTATGCTTATGAATTAATTCCAACATTTCATTAAAATGAAACCCAGTGAAAACGAGCAAATTCACCAAATAACAAGTCCTCTATAGGTGTAACCGCCTATCTTAAAACTGCCCAATGGATACTTCTCCTGGCAAATTTCATAATACAGCCCTCAAGGGAAAGTTGTTATTGCGAAAAAACTATTTTTTATTTATAGTAACAGCAACCTTGAAATTTGACCAACCGACCTGAATAAAATCCAGTGCTTCCTTTCAATGGGCTGCATATTTTTATGAAGTTGTGTAAAACTCATTTAAACCATACTCTGTTTGTTTTGTAGCATGTCCATTTCAGCTCCCTGCCAAACTCTGACTTCCCATAACTGATAGTTGTAGTACACCATTTATTCTGACAGGTTTCAATTAATGATTTAAACCTGTGCTATTACAAAGGCAATTTTAAGTGACATGCTAAAAATTTATTGAGCGGAAACTAGTTTTTATTTATAGTAAACATTACCTTGAGGCTTGACCTTTTGAAAAAACACCCTGAATAACAATCCTGAGCTTCCTTTCAACAAGTCACACTTTTGGGTGAAGTTTCTCTAAATCCTGCAAGGGAAAATCAATTTACTTAGTAGTAATCAATTTCACATGTACACTGGAAGTGACCTTGCTCTAAATCAAATTACTTAAAGAATAATCCGAGATTCATTTAAGTGAATTTTCGTTAAGATTCCTTAAGGGAAGGTGAATTGATTCAGCAGGAACCAAATTTTATTTGTAGTAACAGTGACCGTAACTTTTGGAAAAAAATGACCTGAATAACAATCTCATGTTTAATTCCCTTGAGGTGATTTGTTTTGTTATTTAAATCCGTCAAGGGAAACTAAAGTTATTGAGTGGAAACCAATTGCCAATAGCAACAATGATCTCGACTTAAAATCAAACTACCTAAATAACAATCTCAGCTTAGTTTCCATGAGATGCACTTTGTGGTGAAGTTTTATTAAAATTCCTTAAGGGAAAGTAAATTTATTCAGCAACAACAGGTCAATAACCTTGAAGCTCTAGTGATAGGTTCTGATAGCTAGATCAGCATTCCTATGAAGTATCATGAAAATCCGTCAAGTTGTTTCAGAGTAGCAGTCGCTGCAAAGTATTTAGTATATAACAGTGGCCATCTTTGTTTACATAGAGTAAATGAAGATGGCCACTGGCAGCCATGTTTAATGTCGAATCAAAATAATGTTCGACAAGGATCAACATCATGCCATGCTGATTATTTTAGAAACAAGAAATCTGCGGATTCACAAGTCTCGCCTAACGGGGGCGGGATTTAAAAATAAAAAAGGTCAATAATGCTTAAATGAAAGTTTGTTAACATTTTAGTAACTAAAAACAACGGAGTTTGCAGTTTGCTATGATGACATTTAAGTGCATTTGTTTAAACATTTGCATAGATGAAATCCATGCATCCAAAAAGATGCACTACCCAGGACACAACTATGTCCAAATGGAATATTGTATCTTCCAAAGATTAAGATATAAATCAGATTTAAAACATTTAGTGCATCATTATAGTTCATGAGAAAGTGATGTAAATGTAACAATTAAAGTTATCTGCCCTTTGCTTGGATGGTGAAGGCCACATCCACATTTGCTTTTTGACACCTTGCGATGAAATATCCAAGAAAAAACTATAAACAAAGTTTGAAAGGTCTAATGCATAAAGTTTGTGAAAAAGTGACCTAAACACCAAAGTTTAAGGTAATGATTATAAGGTTATCTACCCCTTTGCTTGGAGAGTTAAGGTCACATCCACATCTGCTTTGACACGTAACAACCCTAGATACAACTATAAACTGAGTTCGAAAGGTGCAGTGCATACAGTTTGCGCGAAATTGACCTCAACGCAAAAGGTGAAGGTAAAATAATTAAGTTATCTGCCCTTGCTTGAAGGGTCAAGGTCACTTCCACATTTCCTTTTTCACGTTGTAATGTACCACTCATGATACAACTGTAAGCTAAGTTTTAAAGATCTAGTGCATACAGTTTGTGAAAAAATGACCTAAACGCAAAAGTTGAACCTAAAAAAATATTAAGTTATCCGCTCATTGCTTGGAGGGTCAAGGTTACTTCCTCATTTGCTTTGTCACGTTGCGATGTACCACCCAAGATACAACTTTAAGCAAAGTTTGAAAGGTCTAGTATATACAGTTTGTGAGAAAATGACCTTAACGCAAAACTTGAATGTTGACGCCTTCGCCGCCGCCGGATGTCCCTTTTTTCTTCGAAAAGGCGAGACAAAAAGTCCATATCAATATCATTTATAGTTTTCAAGAAGTAGTCGCTACAAACTTGTATTTAAAAATATTTTTTAAGCCGTGGCGGCCATCTTGATTATTTGGCCAACCTGAAATTCTGCTAGGATCAATTAGACATCAATAGCAATATTCCTGTGAAGTTCCATGAAAATCCGTCAAGTAGTTTCAGAGTAGTCGCTACAAGTCTTTACTTTATAACTCTATGTAAACAAAGATGGCCACTAGCAATGTATAACATCAAATCAAAACGATTTTCGACAAGAACCATGTCATGCTGATCATTTTATAAAAAGTCAAATATCAATATCACTTTTAGTTCTCAAAATTAGTCACTACAAACTTGTTTTTTAATAATTTATTTTTAGCTTTGGCAGCCATGTGGGATTTCAACGTGAATTTTGCTAGGATCAACTAGACATCATGGGCAACATTCCTGTAAAGTTTCATGAAAATCCACATTGTAGTTTCAGAGGAGTAGTCGAGATAAAAATCAATGTGTGTTTTTAGTAATAGTGTCCTTGACCTGTGGATAACCTAAGTAACAATCCCATGCTAATTCCGATGAGGTGAAGTTTTTGGTAAATTCGTCAAGGAAAACTAATGTTATTGAATGACAACCAAAATCCTATTTATAGTAACAGTGATCTTAATCTTTTACCAAATGATCCGAATAACAATCCTGAAATTCCTTTCCAAGAAACTTATTTTGAACATTAATTAAGTGCAATGTTACGATGATCATTTTTGGACTTGCATTGGTTACAGTCGATTAATTGGTACTTCACTAACTAAAGGCAGAACAATTTTGACAAGCCACAAAAAGCAAACGTTGTTCCGATTTAACATTATGATCTAAAATTCGCCAGTGAAGCCTTCATCGGATTACTTTATTACAATTTTTCATGAACGAGTTTACTGGGTTGGTACAATGCAGCTCACGTCAAACCCAGACTTTATTATTTCATTTCGAGTGAGTAAAATCGCGTATCTATGCGGAGTTTGATGACAAACTGCTTGGAGTGGAAATCAGCTACGTGAAAAATGAATGGCATACTTAAGCAAAGATATTTTGCATAGAAACTCAAAATTTGGCCATGTCGAAATTACACAGGTAATGAGTGCATCTATTTATCCATTTAGGTCATTTTTGTCCATAATTCTTCAGTAAGTTTAGTGAGAAATGTTAAACTTTCTATTTGAATGTTGGCAACTCATAAATACAATAGCTATTTCCTGGATATTTTCTTGCGCCAAAATGCAATTTATACGATGGTTCTTATTACTGACTTTACGGTAATGGATCATTTCCATTCGAGTGGAAATGTTGCATATTATATTTAATATTATTCTAATTAAGTTCTTTTTTTAGAATTTCAACTGAGTTTTACGGCGCACTAACACATACAAGGTTATGAACATGTATGCAAGGTTCATTCTCTATAATTGTATACATCAAAATAAATTATGGGAAATGGGCCTAGAACAGTACTCGTATAACCTGAGAACTGTAGAGTTGATGCGAATTCTATAGTACACATTTCATTAACAATGAAGCAACGTTTCGATATGCGGTGTCATGGCGAAGACCTTGAACTTGCATGATAGAAAATGCCAAAATGAACATGATATGGGGGTTTGGAGGGGTCCCCTGTGGCTTAAGCACAATTTGCAGTGGTTGTATTCTACCCCAACAACCAATTCTACCCCAACAACCACACAGGGTGATAATTATTTGTAATCAGTTACTTTACTTGTCAGTATTTTTATATAAAAGAAATAATGAAAAAGAAATGTAAAGAAATGTAAAGAAACCTGTTGTGAGTGTCGCCTTGTAAAATGCATCTGGCAAAGAGAAGGAAGGCTTGAATTATGGATTTTAATGTTTTATATTGTTGAAAACGGACAACGAAAACAACCAAAAACTTGTGATGTACTGCATGAAACGTCTAAAAATCAAATATGGATCTGTTTCACAATTTACTAGAACATGTAAACGCAAGAGTTAGCAAGTTTGTACACCTTTTTAAAAGGGCATACATTTTAAATCATTTGTTTAAGTTAACTGCTGTGTGCAACGGGTGATTTAATGCAAAAGTGACGGTAACAGTATACAATAGTGCTTGATACAAAGTATATATCATCCCTGTTAAGATTGAAAATAAACCCACTGCAGCTTTAATTCAATAATGGTCACGAATCATCCTTTTTGTTACATTTTGTCATATGTCAGAGGAATAATGAATTTTCAAACATTTCGCAACACTCCTAATTGCCCTTGAGTCGGACTGTAAAAGGTAACTTATGAAATCAGTTGATACAAAACTAGAAGGCTCTTCCACAGAAGACTTGAGCCGCTTGCCGTGTGCTTATTTCAGCCTGTAAATTCTAGATAACTATAAAATGGTTATAACTCTGCCAAAATAAAACGTCAGTTATAGGTCAGGTTTAACACATGTCTTGAGGTAAGATGAAGATGTGTTTGAAGTTTTATGAATATAGACCAAACACTTTTGAAGTTATTATGACCAAGGTTAGGTTGAGGGTAAAGTGATCCCTAAGTGTCTGCCATGCTACTTAGGCAATACAAAAATGATTACGATAAAAAAGTATGAATAAGGTCATTGGTTTCAAGTACAAGAGAAATTCAACCGTAAATTAATGACAAAATCAGGGGCCAGTCCGATTCGGGTGAATTTCTGATTTAGAGATGATGGAATGATGGAATTTATGTAAACAATAGCGCATTTTTTTCTGATATTATTCATAAAACCTAATACTTTCTTTCAGAACTGCAGATAAACAGTTACATTTAAGTATGGCCATGCCGATGTTGGCATATGAAGATATTGAAAGTATGGTGCAGAAATATCTATAAATGTTGAATGAGAAGTCATTTGTCCGTGCGAGCTACAGTGACCGTTATATTTTAGTATGGTCATGTAGTCATGATGAGTATATATTGTACAATTCAAGAACAAAGACGAGGAAATTGGAAATATGTAGCCATCGTTAAGTTTCCATCTAAAATTAAGTAATATTTAACGCATATCATCACCTTCAGTGTGAGCTAGACGTCTATATTGGAGAATGGTTTTGATGTTGTCATGATGAGTATGTCTTGGAAGTTGGCTGAAGAATTGAGAGAGTTATATTGAACGGTATGTGCCCGTGAAGAAGAAAAAGTCAGTATTCAACCCGTTTGATGCCCTTCAGTTTGTCCGTGACCTGTATATTTTAGGAAGTTCATGTCAATGTTGTCATGATGAGTATGTATTGACAGTTTGATAAAGGGCGATGTAGAAATGCAAAAGTTTTAGCCACCATGAAGTTTACCAGACGAACTGCCGGATGAGACAGTGTTCCATATGTATAGCGTTTTCAGCTCGAACGTGACAGACTCATTGCTTTCCAGTATGTAAATTGAGCAAACATACCAACACCAAGCCAACTTCGTCCTATTGCCGTTATGACTTATGGGCCACATAAATAGACAAAACAACGGCAGCACAATACAAAACGTATATATACATGTATATAAGCATCAAAACCAATTGAAGTTAGATGGCAGAAATTCCACTGCACACACACACACACACACACGACGCTGAAGACAACCACTTATTGCCAACAATTTCGACCAGCCTTGACCACCGCGTGGAAGCCGGACTGCTGAAAGGAAAGAGCATACATAGTAATGTTTATAGTATAAAGGAATTGTAAGCTTTGTCGTGCATTTCTACGTCGAAACAAAGGACAATGGATATCATAAATCGTTATTTCTCGGTTCACTTGCTGCTATTGCAGTTCAGGGAACAGTATGCAAATTTCCTTTAAATACCATATTTATCATATATATCATACCTTCCATAGAAACATCAAGCCGACTTAGTCTTATTACTGGCATTACTTACAAGGTTCATAAAGAGCCAAAACAACATGAACACAAAAAATATATATATATATATAATTATATATATATATAAGCAGCACAACTGAATGACTTGCAACATACCCAACTTAGGTGGCAAAAACTTCACCACGTACTACACTTAAGGCAACCGCTTTTGTCAACAAATTCAACCAGCGTTGACCAACACGTGCAAGGACTGCTGAAAGGAGAGAGGAATATATATCATTATCTCCCCCTTATAGGCATTAACAGCGTTGTCACATAATTCTGAGCATTGAGTTATATTTCCACTCTGACACACACGAAGTGGATAAAAGAAAATTCTAGTTTCCTGTCCACTTGCTGCTATCGCAGTGCACAAGACAAAATACGCACCTGTGCAGATCCAAATACTGAGCATAACTATTATTAACACAGGTAATGTTTATGTAAACACAAGTGCTCCCAGGTGCAATATTGCTGCAAGATGCAGCAGAGGTTTTGAAACAGCATAATGGACTTCCGACCTTTTGCATTATATAATATTATTTCCCTGCAAAAAAGTCATGAATTGTGTTCTCAACATTTGGATGGTACCTTATGTACTACATGTGTATCGTATTATCTCTGATAATGTATGACCTTCGCCAACACTGACACATCAATTTCCCCAATGAGGACCGCCAACCCTACTGGAAAAGGCACCGGCCCCTCTTTCCTGCACAGAAACCATTATCCCCGGGATAGAACCTGTACTTTTATATGTACACAGGACGAGCAAAACCCATTAATTCCATTTTGCATATGTGTTACTCAGTGACTCCCATTCGCCAACGGATAATCTCACTGTCAATGCCAATTTAATCCCCAACTGATGTTTCAATATATGCAAGCATAACAACAACAAACTGCAACTCTCCCGTGAAAAATGTTATGCACTAACAATCGCAAATATTTCTCAAGTGCATTTATCTTTTCATTACAAATTTTACAGTCGCCACCATAGCTTAATGTCACATCTACTTACAATAGCAATCAAGTGAAATCTTCTTGAAAACTTACTCGAAAACGACCATACAAACGCACTGCAGCTTCCAAAACAAACAAAACTGACAGGGCAACCCCTACTGACTACCACGCATGCGCACTTACAGAAAAATAATAACAAATCTTCACAGGTAGCCAAAGTTCCCGTCTCATTACTAAATTTACAACCGTTACAATAACAGAATATCACATCTACTTACCCTTCACCCCAACTGAAACCGCCTTGAATACTTCCTGAAACACGACAAAAACAATGCCGCTTTCAAGATGGCTTCCAAAACAACCAAAACTGACAAGATTGACTGACGCTGACTTCGACGCATGCGCACTCACACAAAAAAAACAAAAAACATGAACAATTTCATCAAGTAGATCAGAAATTCACCACATTGTTATAAAACAAATCTACATATACACACCAACCACATCAAACATTCCCAAAAACGTATTAGCAGATTTCTTAAAACTGCACACAACATTCTGAATTTTGAAGTTCATCGCGACTGACCACAGGGAGTCGAGAGCGCTTGAGACAAAACTACCTTTATCCAATACATTACCTCAAAACTTACAACATATACACGTACCTATCTTCCGTCGCGAACTTTTTCACAACCGTTACCTTTAATGCAATACGTTTAAAATGCTCAGTCGAAATCACGTTTCTCAACTGTGCTGCAAAAACAATGGCGTTCTCAAAATTTCTGTAAAATTGTCTGCGCATGCGCGGTTAATATAGACCGGATGCGTCAACACCAGATTTACATATATACAGTTAGGATACATCCATGAGATAGCAACGTATGTAATGACCAAATTTAATGTCTCGTTCATGTATCTTGATCCACACCTGTCTTTCCGTACTAGAAAATACAGTTTTTCCTTTAATAGTAGTGAGCAGACATCCCAGGTACTAGTATGCTATTTATTTTTTAAAAGCATGACATTTCCACAGAGTTGGTTTGATAACGGTTCTAACAAAATTGTAAACACAAGTTATACATGCTGTGTTTTTCATAGATACCAATAGTTTTTATTAAAATTGTGACAAAAGGTAAATGTATCATGAAATATAAAATCAAAATAACAAATAAACACTGAAAACTATTACTGCGATACTAATTCTAACGTTATTTACGTATATTACGCGTTTCACAAATGAAGAGCTTAACGGCTAATCCACGCAGTACCGGTTAGTTAGAGCCGCTCCATAGGCAGGGTTATAATATATAGGCATCTGCGATTTCTTACTAAGGGATTGAATAACATTCGTATCGTTCTTTAACGTGTTTAAGGGGAATATACTCCGATAAACGGAAAAGTCCACGTCCCCATCTGACAAACGAGACTGGGGACGTGCGTTGCTTAAGAATATTCCAACGAAACGCGTGAAGCTTGAACACAGGACCCCTAAACCGGCACCCATTTAACATATCAGATTTTTATTGAAGGTATCAACAATTCATTTTCCTTACCTTTTGGTATTCCTTATCAGTTGACTCTATAAAATACCATGTTAAATTTTGAATTTTCGTTTAACAAAATCGTAAAATAGGAGCCTTCAGCTTTGACATCAGGATGTCTGCACTTTCAAATTCAGGATTGTAGATAATCCTGAACGTCTATTTATTCTAACTGCATGTCATAAACACATGTTTTATCAGCATTTTGGTCGACATGAAAACCAGCAGGAAAATAAAAAATATAATTCACACTTTAAAAAAGTACCTTCAGAACCACATTAAAAATGTTAGTACCGTTAACGTTATCTGCGGTATTTAAAATAGTTAGCAATCCAAACTTGCATTAATAAAAAGATATTAAATTGAAGTTTACACGCCTATAATCAACGCAAGGTCTGACTGCGCCTGACGTCTTTCTGACAAGGACGATAGGGCTATCCCATGGTGATGTGCTTTTCCTTATCACTCCTTTTGCGAGAAGGTCCTCAATCGCCTTTTTCTCTTCATCAGCGAAAGCTTATGGAACTCTTCTTGGTGCTTCTTTAATTGGTAGAGCGTCACCTGTCTCTGTGGAATGTTCAGCTAGACTCGTGAGGCCTATGTCACAGTCATGTTTTGCAAACACTGTCCTTGAATCTAGTAAGCATATTCGCCATTTTCTGTTTTTCTTCAAATGTTCGACCCTTTACGGCCTTCTCATAAAGTTCAGTGAGATGCGTGGGATCGCTTCAATTTCCTTCTCTGGGGTTGTTAACAGGTGCTTTGATGTAACACTCAAGTTTTCAAACTTTACGTATTGTGTAGTTATTTGCATGTTCCCGATTGGTGAATAATGCCTGAATTGCCTCAATTAGTTCCGCTTGACCGACTACGCTGTCTTGTTTAATTGAAACTGAGGTTGGAAAAGGATTTAACACCCTAACCTTATTTGTGACAACATCATTGATGTCTACGAGAACACTCGCCATCTGCAGGGGGTATTTGTCTCGGAAATGTTCGGTTGGTTCTATAACATAGTTAGAACTTTCACACTAATCGTCATATTCCCTGCGTTCAACATATACGTCTATCACCGCTTCACTCTGGGGAGGAACCACAAAGTGATCAGCCGCTGTTACTTTTCTGAAGACCAACTTGAGAATTAGAGGTATTTCGTGCTCATCAAGTAAAAGTTCTCCTTTACTCAACAGAATATCTCCTGGTCCTCCGTTTCCGTTTTGTAAGATGTCTACGCCCAGTAGACCTTCATCATCTATATCGGCGACTATGATTTATTGACTGATGCTTAATGTTCCCATTTTTATTTCAAAAACAGCTTTACCATATTCGTTGAGTGATGCTCCCCCAGTGCCTACTAACCTAGCTGACCTGGTTAATGTTGGACGCTTATCTTCGTTGAGTTTGTCGTACACTTCTTTGACAGGACTGTTTTTGACGCGCCATTATCCGCTGTAAATAGTACCCGGTGATCTTGAATAAAACCCTGGACATACACTCCATCCGCTAATGTCTTGCTCCTTTTTACAGATTTCAAACATTCAAATTGACTTTGGCCTTGTTTGATAGGATGGGCCTCACTCTGGCCTTGAGGGTAAACCCGTTCTAGTTTAAATGGCTTGTATTAGTGTTGCATACATGCGAATTAATGGGCTCATAGTACCCTCTTTTATTCTGTTGAGTGTGTCTATAACCAGATGCCTGTTCCCTTTTGTTTGGACACTCTCTTGCATAGTGTCCTTTCTCTTGACAGTTGTAACAAGTAATTCTGCTATTATCTCTCTTGGATACTTGATTTCTTGATGAAATTGTATTTTGTTTATTCTGTTGATTAGCCTGTGTTAGCTCTTCTATCTTTTCTAACAGCTGTTTGAGTAACTTGTTACTCTCAGTTTCTGCACATTTTGGGGTCTCCGTTTCTTTCTGCTTAATGGACTTCTCTTTGTCAGGTAGTTTTGATTTTTGACGTACTATGTCCTTTACTGGTACTCTACATGCATATTCAAGCTCCTCTGTCTCACTATCGTCTATGCCGTCTTCTTCGCTACTACAATGCTCGTCCATCTTTGTCCTTCGCGCATATTTCTTCGCTTTCTTCTCTGCGTAAACGTCTGGAGAACTGCGCCTCCTTGTCTGAATAAAGTTCACTACATGGTAGACTGCATCATCTGTATTGTCAGGTTCTTTGTGATACTCAACCTCGAACCTTGCTTCGTCGTCTCGAAGACCATCCAGAAACTGTCTCACTAGATCTTCCAGTCTTGTGCCATTGTCTCTCTCCTGGTGTGCCCTATCGTATACTCGTTTTAAATCAGCCGCAAATTCTTCAGCCTTTTCACCAATCTTCTGGACTCTTCGGGAGAATTTTGCTGCAAAATTCTTTGATGTTTCTACCTTTCTGTAACGACTGTTTAGCTCCTCAACTAGTGTTGGATATCTCGACAATACTGGTTTTGGAAGATGAGTGAAAACAAACTCTCCAGCTTCACCTTGGATCTGTGATAAAAGTTGATCTAACATGGTTTCCTCATCCCAGTGTTGTCTAGCTGCGATTGTCTCAAACCATACTTTCCAACTATCTTTTCCGTTGAATGCTGGCAGCTTCACATGATGATCATTAAATTGTCTATTTGTTGAATTTTGACTTCTGTCCAAATTTGTATAATTTCTATGTTGTTGATAATTTCCAGCAAAATGAGAGGGCTGTTGATGATGGGGTCCTGCTTCTGGATAGCGGTTATTGTAGGTGTACATGGAGTTTCTATTTCCTGTTGATCTAGAATAAGAATCGGTCATCTCGACAGGGCTGTAGGTATATTCTTGCACAGTGTCATTAAAATCAACTCTATTTTGGGACTGACGAGTCATTGATGTGGAGTTAATGTTATTGTTGTCCCTAAATAAACCAGTCGCAATGTTGCTTTCGCTCAAAGGCCTGTATTGGATGTTGTTCTCCTAATCGGTTTGCCGCGTTTCCTCTTGTGACCTGTGTTGTTATTACTCGAGCACTCACTGAAGTGGTTGTACTCGTTTCTTGTTTTTGATTGTGTACTGCTCATGGTAGGATGTGTAGCTGCTGTAACGGAATGTGACTTATCACCTGCCTGCTGTCTGTCTGCATTTAGGGTAATATTGGTACTAGGTACCATGTTGCTCTTTAAATCCTGTAAAGCTGAAAATATATGACTCAGTATATTAACAATTTGATATTGTTGACTAACACCCGGTAAACCCATACTATCTACGCTATCATGCTGACGTCAAATACTAGGTCTACTACTAAGACTATGAGGACCTAATTCTATGCGAATTTCTGCTTCGTCATCAAAAATGTAATCTCTATGGGGATGACTGTCGTCCTTATGATTAGTCAGTTGCTGATCATGGTAACCTCTCAGTGCTGACTCTGTATCCTCGATGGTTTGGTTGACTTCGCATGTTGTGTCATCTCGGTTGATCATCGTTGCTGAAGGATTGTTGATGGTCTGTGTAGAGAAGACAACCTCGTGGTCATTACTGGCCACCGACATGTCATAATCGTCGCTTGTTGACTGTTTGTCGCTCTGCTGTCTTCTGCGAGACATATTGTTGCAAAAATAACGTTCAAGTTCGTATCTCTAGATCTGCTGATTTAAACGGATCTCACCGCTCTGCCGCCAATAAATGTAACGTGCTGGTGGTTTAAGTGGTAGCGTACCAGCACATTGTAGCCTCGTTAAAGTGTTAAATAAAATGGACTCCGATAGAATCCTTGTACATAAATAAAACGCTATAAAAAAAACTATTTCATATTAACAAGGAAGATAAATAATTGAACTACTCGTGTGAACGTTTCCTTCTTTTAATACTCCCTTTAGGAAAGGCTAAAATATCAATATCGTCAACAAGTTAATATAGTATATAACGAATGTAATAATTCATGACTAGGTATAATACTCAACAGTTATGAATAGTGAATCTAGTAGATCTTATCAAATGACTTAGATTAAAGAATAATATTCAAAGTTTCCCTTTAATTACTTCAAGCTCTGATAAATAAAAGATGCTCTCTTTAAAACAGACTAAGTGTCTTTTAGTACTTATTTTTATAAACAAATTCTAAATAAATGCTCCCTGTCAGTAGATATTAGATAAACAAATTACCAATGAGTAAAAGAATCAATGATGATGGAAATTCAACGGAGGTCGGAGTCCTTGTGAGCTGTTGACCTTTCCTTATATACTAAACATCCCTAAAACTGTGCGCCGCACAAGAATTGCATGTGCGAAGAACGCCGCACAAGCATTGCATAACGAAATACATAATAAACCGCGCAACGTCAAAGTCGCACTAAACCGCACAATGAAATATGTGCGTTTTCCCTACTAGCCTAACTAAAGACTGAAATTACAATGTATGCTACTATTAAACTATAGTAAACAGTAAACAATATTAATAAATGAATGATTTTTACATAAAACACTTACATTGGATAAACAATCTGACCTTAAATAAATGAGAAATTAGTGTTTCAAAAGTATTTACAACTCGATTTAAACTTAGCGCGCATAGCGTTGCTATAGAAAACAACCCATAATGCATCGTACATAAACATCCAAAATGGTTACCGGAAACAAATTCAAAGCAACACGCGATAAGAATAAACAACTAGAATTTGGCTGAAATACACTCGTTACAAAAAGGTAACTTTATAGAATCTAGTCTAGATGATATATTAGACTGAAAGCACAATCATTATGTTAATAAATTACAAACATCTCTTAGAGATCGATCTAACCTCAAATCGTGAAAACGAAAGTAGAATACAGAATAACGAGGCACTACAATATATAGGGTATATTGGAACATAAGGATATAGAGGGTATGGGGACATACTAGGATATTTAAGGATATGAAGGGTATAGGAATATAATATGTAAGTATATGGAGGGTATGGGAACATAATATGGACGGATACAGAGGGTACGGGACATAACATTGGAGTATATATAGGGTATGGGGATGTAATATCTAGGGTATATTGGAACATAAGAAAATATGGGTACGGGGACATACTATTTAAGGATATGTAGGATATATAGGGTATGGGGATATAATATGTAAGTATACTGAGGGTATGGGGACATAATATGAACGGATATAGAGGTTAAGGAGACATACACTGTAATGATATATAGATTGCGAAGACATGGTGTGTAAGGATATAGAGGGTATGTGTGTATAATATAATTATGGGGTATATGGCAGGGGCATAGCTATGTTAAATTGAACATGCAGGCCCGTTAGAGCACCAAAAGTGAAAATATATTAGGTGGATCCGATGGCTTGCATGAACGGCGATTATTGTGTTTATCGACAATTAAAAGTTTGCATTCTGGAGTACCACCTGTTATAACAAATGCTCCTCCGAGGAAAACTGAAACTAGATTAGCACTAGTGCATTCTTATACCCATAAACGGTATTGTTCTCTTTCATTGCCACTCGATCAACGTGATTCCTAATATCAAAAAGAGAATACCATTATAGGATGTTTTCTGACTATAGAAATTATTGTGTTAGCTAAATTTCTCTAAAAATGGTACTTTAAAGCAAATTATTTTATTACATACATTTTGTTTTAGTGTCAGGGGCTGGCGTGGCGCAGTCGGTAGAGCGGCGGATTTGTAACCGGAGGCCCCGGGTTCAACATCCGTGGTGCCACTGAGTTCCGTCGGTGTGTTCTTGGGCAAGACACTTTACCTTAGCCTCGTCCGTCGGATGGGGACGTAAACCGGGCGGTCCCGTGTATCGGTCTATCTTCCGAGCACGTTAAAGAACCATAGGAATCTATTCGATAATAAGAGTAGGGCAGGTTCCCCTCTCTCTGGGGCGGCTCTAAATAACCTATACTGTGTTGATGAGCCGTTAAACAACATTCAATTCAATTCAAATGTTTTAGTATCATACACAACAAATAATATGTTTGCTAAAATTACATACTGGTAAAAGTACCCACACCACCAAAATCAAGACTTGTTTATCAAGTTTATTTACCTGATATGCAGTAACTATGAATTACTTTTAGTTATGGCATAATTACTATAGGATATCGTTTAAAACCACCCACAATATGTTTCTTAAAAACAATTGTCAAACAAATTAATATTACTTCAAGTATTGTTCGATTGACGTGTCAAATGTTATCTAATGCAAAACATGGTTGCATGCCGTCATTGATATTTAAAATATATAGATGTATAAATAAAATTGTGCGCGGTGTGGGTGTGCACTCGCGCACATGTGTGCTTTTATGAAGTGCGTTTGACGATGCACCAACAAAGAAAAACTGTCATCTGACACCATAAGGAAAGCTCATTCAAATGTGCATCAATATATGGAATGCACAATGTACATACTGAGCTTTCTCACACACATAACTATACATAATTCAGTAGATTTAATTCGAGTTATGACTGTTGTCTGCACGCAGTTGCCTAACACAAGAGAGACGTTGGTCTTATTCTGGCATTCAACTTTAAGTTTTCAAACGATTTAATATGACTTGAGCTACTTGCCAAATATTCTAGTCACATTCATTTTTCTGGGGACTGAAAATAATATATGATATGATATAATCTCTTAAAGTGACACGTGTTTGCTTTTATGGATACTTAACCGTTGTCATATTTTTGATGGTAATAAATCTCTTTCACCCAGGTATTTTCAAAATGGGGCTTTAAAAATGCACTAAAAGATATGCACTTAAGGATGCACTGTATGTCGCAATATTAACGTCGCTCTGTTAATTTAAAACTAGACGTATCAAATTATACGTCTGGTTGCAAATTGAATAGTTTTACATAATAATGTATTCAAAAGATAGTCGGTAATCTGATATTTTACAATATTACATCTACACAGTTTGAATAGTAGGTATTTCTCTCCTTCAGTGGAGGTTGTAGTATAAATTAGTTTTATTAGATAGCAAACTACAGCTTATGTATTATGAGATTGTTCAGAGGATTCACACAGTTGATACCGTCAGTCCGTTTTTTTTTCACTTTCCCGAAAACTATGATTTTTCACTTACGACGTTATAATTCTAGACCATCGATATATGAATTTGTATCCCTAATTTGAATTTTTATTTTTTGCTTAGCAGTGAAATAGTGGATTTTAGCAATGAAATAAAAGTGGTATTTCATACGTGTGAAATATAGAGTTTTATTTTTTCACTGCCGGAACTACTTGTGTTTTTTTTTCAAAAACTATTTTTTTCCAGAAGGTGCTATAACGCTTATATCATTGGATTGGAAATAACTTAACTAAACCAATGAGTCGTAGATTAATGAAATCGGTTAAGTAGTTTAGAAGATATAGGGAATTAAAAACAGCAATTTTATCATACTAAGCCAATGACGTCGTCAATTTTTTATTTAGTTTTCTGCATACTGCAGTACACTTAGATTATAAAACATAAAATAAAAACAAAATGTGTTGTTTTGTCGGAAATAACAGATTTTATTTCATCTCGAAGTGATCAAACTTAATATTTACACTCATGCTTCGCATTCGTGAAAATATAACGTTTTCACATTTCTCGATAAGATAAAATCTGTTATTCACTCCAAAACAACATATTCAACGATACTGTCTGCTGATTTGAATTTGAATTTCTTTTCGTGATATATGTCTGACCTTTTCCCCCCCTGTAAGACGGTCTTTAATGATCTGACAACATATATTCAGTTTTAATCAAAGATGGAAAATAAATATCAACAGATGAGAATCTTTAATAATTTGAATCACGTATTTACGTTATTTAAAGATTTTTTTTGTGGTGAAGGCAGACCACCCACTTTACCTGGGTAAAACCTGTACTGTACACCTCCCGCCATCCGTAAGAATCGACACTTCCTCACTTACAAGTCGAGCTCCCAATGGGATTCGAACCCGCAGCGATGCGAGGCGATGGTTTACAACGCAACGTCGTTTACCATTCGGCCACGGAGACGCTGATGCTCGTCAGATACTCGTCAAATGTATACGTTTTCAGTAACCGTTGTTACCTATACTGTATTAACAAGTATTACTTCATTATATACCTATAAAAGCGGCATGTCTCATCCCATGCAAAATTATTATTTACGGATATTTTTGTTATCAAATTATAAATCAGACGCATTCCGGGAAACTCAGTGAAACAATAATTTATTAAATAAATGTTTCATAAACAGAATGCCGCGGATTTAAGTGAATGTCCAATGACACGCATGCAGATAAGCCCCCCCCCCCCCACCCTCTCCCCCCCCCCCCCCCCACCCACCCCCACCCCCACACCACCACCACCAATTTTATCCATATTATGAATATACTCCATTGATTACAATAGACTGATGCACCTGTTAGCCAAATGGGCCAAAACATAGCCAAGTTAAACTTTTTTTCATTTTTGTAGTTAAACAGCAAAACACGATGCATGCGTGCCAGTTAGCTGTACAATGTTTTTATGAATTAAAACAAAGACGTTTTAAGAATGAATAAATTGGTAAAATGAGACTTTTTGTTCGGTCAATTTATCAGTTTAAACTGAAAATTTGGATGTTTTCTTTACATTAGAAATAATATTGCATCACTATAATGGAACAGTTTACGAAAACTCACCGATACGCTTAAAAAATAAAAAAAAGGCTTTCAATTGATATTAACAAATGTTGTTCGTCTATGATCTTTCTTGTCGTGCCCTTAATGGTTTATTCTCTTGTTGCTATGGCTTCTGCCAAGTCACTGAGTACCTTCATTGTGGCTTTCTAGGCTATTGTTTTTTGTATTATATTTACACGAGCATATTTGTGTTTTACTTATAATGCCTATTGATGCTGCCTAGTCCGTTAGAGACTAGATAATGGCGGGGATTTCTTTGTTTACACTGTCCTGTTTTAATGGGATGAGAGTAGGGTAAGTGTGAGGTTTGGTGCACCCTAGAACCGGTTTAAACGCCCCCCCCCCCCCCCAGTGGCCTACTTTGCCACTGACCGTTCCAAGGCTGTAGCCCTATTGTCAACCCTTTTATGTTTGTGATGTCGTTTGCTTTTATTATTACTTTTGCCTTCTTGTTTGTCTGTTTGCGTGTTTGTTTCTGTGTTTTTTGGTTGACTGTCCTCCTTGAATGCTACTTTCCGTGTCCGATGTTTTTATATTTCTTTCAATTGATATTAACAAATGTAACATCTGTCAAAAGTCAACTGGTGAATTCCTCTGTGTTGCCACAAAAACAGGAATATCAAGATTTGAGAAACAGCCTGCAAAAAAGTCGTAAAAAAAGAAATAAAAATGGCATCGTTTTCAGTATAATTGTTGTCGAGTTTGGAGATTCCTTTATTGAACACACGTTTGTTTGAAATATCACACTAAATGCATTTCTCCATATCGGAACTCTTTCATTCTTTCGTTTGTCCAGGCATTCAAATCTACTGAATCTGATATCAGCAGAGTCAGACATCATTGATCTGAAACTACTGTTTCTTTTATGTCACAATTCAATCCATCCCACAAACTAGACAATGTGTATTATCTGCCAGAAAGCATACGGAAAAGGAATGCAACTACATGAATCATGACGTCCGATTCCAAAGCCGAATGTTTGCAAGATGTGGCAAAAATTGAAGAGTGTGCTGTCTTTCGTAGAATGTTCGGTGTAGATCAAAAATTCGGACGAATGCTTAGAAAGACTCTTCTGACGAACCAGACTCTATTCATGTAAACGCAATTATGTGTCTCATATCAGAAATGGAAGAATACCTATATTTTATAATCATTGGGCATGTACATTACAAAGCTTATCTGCGCTATTCAATTCATTTCCCTGTATCGGTGTAGTACCAACATTGGGGACTACCGTGGAAAATGTTGCTCCTATGGTAGGAATGAAACAATAAATGTGTACAGTTGTCTTATTTCCCTGGGTTGGTCCGTTGCGGGGGATATAATTACGAAGTGCTCAATGGGTTTTGCGTGTATCTCCTCAGTAGGCCCTAATTACTAATATTCTGTAACATTTTACAGATACGAAATTCCTATTTTAAAAATAGTGCTTAAAGGGCATGCAAATGACTGAGTGAGGGAAGGGGAACGAGGAAGGTGGTGGGCTTTGGGGAGGATTTAGTTAATATTCCGAGAATGGACGTTTTGTTATAACGCTCAGAATAACATTTCGCCTGGAATTGTTTCTTCATAAAAAAGAAGGATATCCACAAGCTCGACAGAATGCACCATTTTAAGTTGTTGTTTTTTTAAAAAACTGTGGGAGCATGCCCCTATATCCACTAGAAACTTCTATATATTTTAAAATCGGCTAGCTACGCCCTTGCTCATTGGTGTATTTTTACGTCTTTTAGCATCAAAATAACACATTTAGCACGCGATTTGAGAAGAAGACTTTTGATATTGTTTTTATATATACATATATATTAAACAGAACCGATCAAACATGTCTGTGCCAATTTCTTCTACATAAAGTTGTATTTAGATTGCTCTAAAATCGTCCTCTGACTGTACCTTGTTTGAGTTAGAAAATCGGGACATGCGCAGTGAATGGACGTTGTTCATGCGGAATACTTTGGGATAACGTAAATATTTTCAAAACAAATATTTAGGGGGCACTCCACAGTTTAATGTACATTTATCAATAATCAAACCCACGACAAGCCCTTAGCCTGAATCCTTGAGCAAAAATAAATCACATCATCATTGTGTCATACATTTCTTAGAAGACAATAACATTACCCATGTTTCCATACCAAATAAAAGTACTTTCATAAAAAACTCTATCATTTCAACTTCCGCCTCAGATATTCAGACAGTATCACGTTTCGGAAAAATCACGTGATTGTAGTCATGTAGTGCACAAACAAAATGTTTTCAAAGCTAGATTACTATCATCCCAAACCCCCTAATAATAAAATGAACAATTCTAACCGCGACTCCGGCTGTTCATATTGTTCGCGGTGTTACTCTTTCAAAATAAAGTGATATGATATGATGTGCAAAAACGTTTCAGTTTTACAAAGTTTTGAGTTGTATCCGATTTATTATTGTTATTACAATATATACTGCGCAGTAGATATTTCCCCGGTGAATGACAAAGCAAAATAAAATGCTGCGGCTTTAATAAAACCACAAGATATTTTCTTGGTATGATTTTAAATAGCTATATTTGAAAACTGAACTATTTTCTTTAAAACTCAGCAATAACTTTCAAAACCGTTCAATTGAATGGGGTTTAACGGGTAATCAATGCAGTATATAATATTTAGAGTCGCCCTAGAGCGAGAGGAATGAGGTATCACGGGTAATCAATGCAGTATATGTTATTTAGAGTCGCCCTAGAGCGAGAGGAATGGGGTTTAACGGGTAATCAATGCAGTATATGTTATTTAGAGTCGCCCTAGAGGGAGGGGAATGGGGTTTAACGGGTATTCAATGCAGTATATGTTATTTAGAGTAATCATGCAGTATATGTTATTTAGAGTCGCCCTAGAGGGAGTGGAATGGGGTTTAACGAGTAATCAATGCAGTATATGTTATTTAGAGTCGCCCTAGAGCGAGAGGAATGGGGTTTAACGGGTAATCAATGCAGTATATGTTATTTAGAGTCGCCCTAGAGCGAGAGGGATTGGGTTTCACGGGTAATCAATGCATTATATGTTATTTAGAGTCGCCCTAGAGGGAGTGGAATGGGGTTTAACGGGTAATCAATGCCGTATATGTTATTTAGAGTCGCCCTAGAGGGAGTGGAATGGGGTTTAACGGGTAATCAATGCAGTATATATTATTTAGAGTCGCCCTAGAGGGAGGGGAATGGGGTTTAACGGGTAGTCAATGCAGTATATGTTATTTAGAGTCGCCCTAGAGGGAGGGGAATGGGGTTTAACGGGTAATCAATGCAGTATATGTTATTTAGAGTCGCCCTAGAGCGAGAGGAATGGGGTTTAACGGGTAATCAATGCAGTATATGTTATTTAGAGTCGCCCTAGAACGAGAAGAATGGGGTTTAACGGGTAATCAATTCAGTATATGTTATTTAGAGTCGCCCTAGAGGGAGTGGAATGGGGTTTAACGGGTAATCAATGCAGTATTTGTTATTTAGAGTCGCCCTAGAGGGAGGGGAATGGAGTTTAACGGGTAATCAATGCAGTATATGTTATTTAGAGTCGCCCTAGAGGGAGGGGAATGGGGTTTAACGGGTAATCAATGCAGTATATGTTATTTAGAGTCGCCCTAGAGCGAGAGGAATGGGGTTTAACGGGTAATCAATGCAGTATATGTTATTTAGAGTCGCCCTAGAACGAGAGGAATGGGGTTTAACGGGTAATCAATTCAGTATATGTTATTTAGAGTCGCCCTAGAGGGAGTGGAATGGGGTTTAACGGGTAATCAATGCAGTATTTGTTATTTAGAGTCGCCCTAGAGGGAGGGGAATGGGGTTTAACTGGTAATCAATGCAGTATATGTTATTCAGAGTCGCCCTAGAGCGAGAGGAATGGGGTTTAACGGGTAATCAATGCAGTATATGTTATTTAGAGTCGCCCTAGAACGAGAGGAATGGGGTTTAACTGGTAATCAATTCAGTATATGTTATTTAGAGTCGCCCTAGAGGGAGTGGAATGGGGTTTAACGGGTAATCAATGCAGTATATGTTATTTAGAGTCGCCCTAGAGCGAGAGGAATTGGGTTTCACGGGTAATCAATGCATTATATGTTATTTAGAGTCGCCCTAGAGGGAGTGGAATTGGGTTTAACGGGTAATCAATGCCGTATATGTTATTTAGAGTCGCCCTAGAGGGAGTGGAATGGGGTTTAACGGGTAATCAATGCAGTATATATTATTTAGAGTCGCCCTAGAGGGAGGGGAATGGGGTTTAAAGTGTAATCAATGCAGTATATGTTATTTAGAGTCGCCCTACAGTGAGAGGAATGGGGTTTAACTGGTAATCAATGCCGTATATGTTATTTAGAGTCGCCCTAGAGCGAGAGGTATGGGGTTTAACGGGTAATCAATGCAGTATATGTTATTTAGAGTCGCTCTAGAGGGAGGGGAATGGGGTATAACGGGTAATCAATGCCGTATATGTTATTTAGAGTCGCCCTTTAGCAAGAGGAATGGGGTTTAAAACGGGTAATCAATGCAGTATATGTTATTTAGAGTCGCCCTAGAACGGGAGGAATGGGTTTTAACGGGTAATTAATCAATGCAGTATATGTTATTTAGAGTCGCCCTAGAGCGAGAGGAATGTTGTTTAACGGGTAATCAATGCAGTATATGTTATTTAGAGTCGCCCTAGAGGAAGGGGAATTGGGTTTAACGGGTAATCAATGCAGTATATGTTATTTAGAGTCGCCCTAGAGCGAGAGGAATTGGGTTTCACGGGTAAGCAATGCATTATATGTTATTTAGAGTCGCCCTAGAGGGAGTGGAATGGGATTTAACGGGTAATCAATGCCGTATATGTTATTTAGAGTCGCCCTAGAGGTAGTGGAATGGGGTTTAACGGGTAATCAATGCAGTATATGTTATTTAGAGTCGCCCTAGAGGGAGGGGAATGGGGTTTAACGGGTAATCAAGGCAGTATATGTTATTTAAAGTCGCCCTAGAGCGAGAAGAATGGGGTTTAAAGTGATCTTAAAATCGCCTTTTACATCTATGTACAAGGTTACATGTTATAATTAACTAAGTGTATAAATATTAACATTTTGGGGATGAAATCTAAAACTCACTAATAAAAGTCGATTATTTTTGGAAAATCTTAACTTTGCATAATTCATAAAATACAAAACAAAGTTTTATAGCATTTTTATAAATCGAAAGATGTCTTGAGCTTCAGAAAATCAGTTAAAAAGTTCAGTTATCTTAAGAAAATAATGGTAATCGAGGTGAAAATTCAAATTTAAATAAAAATCGCAGAAATGTAATATCTAAAACCAGTGTCATTTGCTCTTTAAAATAAACGGGAGCTGAAGGCCCTTTTGTCTATTATATTCGTGTTTATGAGAAGTAATATTTGGGATGAACGACATGTGTTAGCCTTCAAACAAGAATTCTATTGATAAAATGTAAAATGAATTGTGTTTAATAATTAAGAGCCATTTCCTGTTTGGGTTTATACAAATTATACAAATTATACAAATTTCTGGCTTGAGTTCTTTGAGTCTTTAGCCAATAAAGACTCAAAGAACTCAAGCCAGAAATTTGTATAAGTCACACAGCTATTGTAAGAGGTCACACATGATAACCTCAATCACGTGATACTACATTTTTATCTGATGAATGTTGATAAAGCTTAACGTGTTTAATAAGTTTGCATTGAATTAAATTAACTACCTCGCATTCACGATATCTTACCAAAGATGGTATATGCGTTCAACTGGTTGAATAAACAACGCAGACGGGCGCGTCCAAAACAAGAAATGAGACGCTGCAACAACCATTAACTGGATATCTATTTGAATATTTCACTATTATTTTTTACTATAAACTTATGTCATTTTCGGGGCCGAGATGGCCCACAGGATAGCAATTTTTACTATGAATTCTGAGTTGATCATGGTCTGGCACCAGAGTGTCCTTGGGAAAATACATTTCCCTGGTCTGTCGAATGTGAAAGGAAACCGCACGATCCCGTTTACCAGAATGTATCCTCCGAGAACTTAAAGAAACATAGGAACCGATTCGATAGTGGGAGTATGTCAAGGTTCTCGGATTCATACGCTTTACACAGGTGCAGTGTAAACAGGTGCAGGTATACACAGGTGCAGGTGTAAACAAATACAGGTATACACAGGTGCAGTGAAAACACAGGTGCAGGTATACACACGTGCATGTAGTGCAGGTACACATAGGTGCAGGTATACACATATGCAGTGTAAACAGGTGCAAGTATACACAGGTGCAGTGTAAACAGGTGCAGATATACACAGATACAGGTATACACAAGTGCAGGTATAAAGAGGTGTAGGTTTAGACAGGTGCAGGTAAACACAGCTGGAGGTATACAGAGGTGTAGTGTAAACAGGTGCCGGTATACACAGATGCAGGTATAAAGAGGTACAGGTATACACAGGTGCAGGTAAACACAGCTGCATGTAACACAGCTGCAGTGTAACCGCAGGTGCAGGTATACACAGGTGCAGTGTTAACAGGTGCAGGTGTATAGACAGGTGCAGGTAAACACAGCTGGAGGTATACACAGGTGTAGTGTAAACAGGTGCCGGTATACACAGATGCAGGTATACACAAGTGCAGGTATAAAGAGGTACAGGTATACACAGGTGCAGGAAACACAGGTGCAGTGTAAACGCAGGTACAGGTATACACAGGTGCAGTGTTAACAGGTGCAGGTATACACAGGTGCAGATAAACACAGGTGCAGGTATACACAGGTGCAGTGTAAACACTGGAGCATGTATACAAAGGTGCAGTGTAAACACATAAGCAGGTAAACATAGATGCAGTGTAAACACATGTGCAGGTATACACAGGTGCACGTATACACAGGGGCAGGTAAACACAGGTGTAGTGTAAACTGGTGCAGATTAAACTCGGGTGCATGTAAACACAGGTCTATGCATACACAGGTGCAGGTATACACAGGTGCGGTGTAAACACAGGTGGGGTATACACATATGCAGGTAAAAACAAGTGCGGGTATACGCAGTTGCAGGTATACACAAGTGCAGTGGAAATACAGGTGCGGGTATACACATGTGCGGGAAACACAGGTCAGGTATAAACAGGTAGAGGTGAACACAGGTGCCGTGCAAACAGGTGCAGTGATAACATAGGTGCAGGTAAACTCAGAAATAGGTACACAGGTGCATGAATACACAGGTTCAGTGCAAAACACAGATGCAGGTAAAAACAGGTGCAGGTATACACATATGCATGTATACACATGTGCAGTGTAAACAGGTGCAAGTATACATAGGTGCAGGTAAACACAGATACAGGAATACACAAGTGCAGTTATAAAGAGGTGTAGGTATACACAGGTGCAGGTAAACACAGCTGGAGGTATACACAGGTGTAGTGTAAACAGGTGCCGGTATACACAGATGCAGGTATACACAAATGCAGGTATAAAGAGGTACAGATATACACAGGTACAGGTAAACACAGCTGCAGGTAACACAGGTGCAGATAAACACAGGTGCAGGTATACACAGTTACACGTATACACAGGTGCAGTGTAAACACTGGTGCATGTATACAAAGGTGCAGTGTAAACACATGAGCAGGTAAACATAGATGCAGTGTAAACACAGGCTCGGTATACACATGTGCAGGTAAACACAGGTGCAGGTATACACAGGTGCAGGTATACACAGTGGCAGGTAAACACAGGTGTAGTGTAAACAGATGCAGAGTAAACTCGGGTGCAGGTAAACACAGGTGGGGTATACACAGATGCAGGTAAAAACAAGTGCGGCTATACACAGGTGCAGGTATAGACAGGTGCCGTGGAAACACAGGTGCGGGTATACACATTTGCGGGAAACACAGGTCAGGTATAAACAGGTGCAGGTGAACACAGGTGCAGTGTAAACAGGTGCAGTGTAAACATAGGTGCAGGCAAACTCAGAAATAGGTACACATAGGTGCATGAATACACATGTGCTGTGCAAAACACAGGTGCAGGTAAAAACAGGTGCAGGTAAAAACAGGTGCAGGTTAACACAGGTGCAGGTATAGCCATGTGTCGTTTGAACACATGTGCGGGTATACACATATGCAGCTAAACACAGGTGCGGGTATACACAGGTGCAGGTACACACAGGTGCAGGAAAACACAGGTGCAGTGTAAACAGGTGCAGTGTAAACACATGTGCAGGTAAACACAGGTGCATGTATACACAGGCGCATATTCACACAGGTGCAGGTATACACAGGTGCATGTAAACACAGGTGCAGGTAAACAAATGTGCAGGTAAACAAAGGTGCAGGTATACACAGGTGCTAGTAAACACTGGTGCAGGTAAACACAGGTGAAGGTATAAACAGGTGCAGGTAAAAACAGGTGCAGGTGTACACATGTGTAGGTATACACAGGTGCAGGTTAACACATGTGCAGGTATACACAGGTACAGTGTAAACTGGTGCAGGTATACACAGGTGCAGCTTTCGCTTAATGGAATTAAAGCAGGAACACGTAATGAGTGTGTTTTTGAGAAGTTATGTGAATTAAGTGTTGCTGACGTCGGCGTCATCCGCCGATAATGTTAAAGAAAAGCGAATAATTTCGTTTAAAATCATACATAAACTGATGTAAAATGTCATAAATGGATTACTGAACTGCTGGGTTCGATTATAAGGAAAATCCTTTACTCACTCTCATACTCTCGTTCGTGAAAACAACCATACGAATACCATCTCGTGAAGGATTTCCCTATAATCGATCCGAGCAGTTAAACCATCTCTATATGTTTATTTACAGTTCTTAAATTACCCTTGACTGAATAATCATGCGTAAAAAGAATTGAGAGTTGGTAATTTTTAATTCGACGCTCCAGTTTTTGCGGTTTGGCCTGGCTGGTTAAAACCGTTTATATTGTGTCTCTATAGAGTTTAGATTCTCAAAATATGTAAGTTATATGTAACAGGTACAGGTAAATGGTGAATACTCGATACCTAACCGTATGTCCTCGATAGGTCAGTGGTTAGAGTGCTGGTACGGTAAACCAGAGACCCTGGGTTCGAGTCCCGGTTGAGGAACGATTTTTTCACCACCTGTTATATTTGGGGGGCTCGTCCGGGATCATTCTGAGAAACACCAGCAGTGGTTCTCCTGTATAATCAGAAATTCAGGGACGAATTTCAGACTGCTGGGGGTGTATGTAACCGGGTACAGGTAAATGGTGAATAATCGATTCTTAACAGTGTGTCCTCGATAGCTCAGTCGGTAGAGCATCGGAACTGTAGTCCGAAGGTCCCGGGTTCGAGCTCCGGTCTGGCTGTACATTTTTCTAGCCGTGTTACATTTGGCGATCCTGGACGAGTCCCCAAATATAACAGGTGGTGAAAAGATCGTTCCTCAACCGGGCGGGACTCGAACCCAGGGTCTCTGGTTTTACTTTACCAGCGCTCTAACCACTGAGCTATCGAGGACATACGGTTAGGAATCGATTATTCACCATTTACCTGTAGCCGGTTACATATATATGTAACCTCGACGTCAGTTAGTTTAGGAACTGTATGCAGTTATTGTAAAATGTGCTTGTTGATGGCGGGATCGAGACTTTAAAAAATAAATACCATAATGGCCCTAGGTCGATGTCGATGGTAAGATGCGATGGTAAGATGGCCCTAACATGACACCGTAATAATGGACTTAAATGCAGAACTTCAATTGTTAAATCACTAAGTTATCTCTTTGTTAGTGTCAGTCCTCGTTGAAAAAGGCGAGACGAAAACTGGAGGATAAAACGTCAATTTATTGACTTTTTAAAGAGGTGCATCGGATTTCTGGACTAATTTGTTTAATTAAATGAATGAATGGTGTTTTACGGCACGTCGACACATAAATAGGTCATAATGTGCGCAAAAATTGATGAAAGATGAAGAAATGAAGTAGTAATTAAAAATTAATGTAAATATATAAAGATAAAGCTATTTACAAATAAGGGATGATATGGTAGTAATATAAACTATATATGTAAATCAACATTACCAGTTTAACAGGAGAAATGATTCAAAGAAATAGATGGAACGTTTGCAGTTTCCTAATTAATAAGCATACATTACAAAAAGTCTTATCAGGCCATAGAGGAATAAACAGATGTCACGCGGAGATTATCGGCGATATCTACACATGACGCAATCGTACAAACTCGCTCATTTCCATAGATCATCGGAAATAATTATTTTTGAAAAGAATGGATGAGGCAGTTCCGATCGCACATGACGCTTGCTTTGCAAATACATTGCAACTTCATTTTATCACCGAGTTTAAAACAGCTATCTCTTTCGCTTAACCATAGTTAGGAAATACTTTCTTCGGGTCTTATATTTTACATGCTCAGTGTAATTTCTTTTGGTGGTTAATTAACATGTCGCCAGTTGTCAATCTTTTATCCATTTCAACCAATCAAACCAGAACGATACCTCCGACAAACAACAGCACGTGTATAAAGCACGTGCAACTATGTTATATAAACTATTGTCAATATACTCCGACATCAGATATATATGTACTGGCGACATGTCAATTGCTCAGGTAGTTGATTTGTATCAGTTTATACATAAATTAATTATTCTAAAATAAAACTACAAATCCTGATGTACTCCCTTTAATTAACACCTCCGAACAATGTTAAGGTACAACGTATGTTTACGATTATAACAAAACACAAGTATTGATTTTTTACACCATTAAAGAAACCGTATACCCGTGGCAAATTGTAAAAAATATAACATATTAGTATGCCTTGGTCGGAAGCCAAATTTCATGCTATATATCTATTATACTTCAACTCGTACTAATATTTCATTGCAGTACGACCTTCTGTATTGTAAACGAATGTTATACTGCAACTCGTACTAATATTTCACTGCAGTACGACCTTCTGTATTGTAAACAAATGTTATACTGAAACTCGTACTAATATTTCATTGCAGTACGACCTTCAGTATTGTAAACAAGTGTTATACTGCAACTCGTACTAATATTTCAATGCAGTACGACGTTCAGTATTGTAAACACGAGTTATACTGCAACTCGTACTAATATTTCATTGCAGCACGACCTTCTGTATTGTAACATATGTTATAATGCATTTCATTGCAGTACGACCTTCTGTATTGTAAACAAATGTTATACTGCAACTCGTACTAATATGTCATTGCAGCACGACCTTCTGTATTGTAAACAAATGTTATACTGCATTTCATTGCAGTACGACCTTCTGTATTGTAAACAAATGTTATATTGCAACTCGTACTAATATTTCATTGCAGTACGACATTCTGTATTGTAAACAAGTGTTATACTGCAACTCGTACTAATATTTTATTGCAGCACGACCTTCTGTATTGTAAACAAGTGTTATACTGCAACTCGTACCAATATTTTATTGTAATACGACCTTCTGTATTGTACACAAGTGTTATACTGCAACTCTTACTAATAGTTCATTGCAGCACGACATTCTATATTGTAAACAAGTGTTATACTGCAACTCGTACTAATATTTTATTGCAGTACGACCTTCAATATTGTAAACAAGTGTTATACTGCAACTCGTACTAATACTTCATTGCACCACGACCTTCTGTATTGTAAACAAATGTTATACTGCAACTCGTACTAATATTTCAATGCAGTACGACGTTCTGTATTGTAAACACTGTTATACTGCAACTCGTACTAATATTTCATTGCAGCACGACCTTCTGTATTGTAAACAAATGTTATACTGCATTTCATTGCAGTACGACCTTTTGTATTGTAAACAAATGTTTACTGCAACTCGTACTAATATTTCATTGCAGTACGACCTTCTGTATTGTAAACAAGTGTTATACTGCAACTCATACTAATATTTCATTGCAGCACGACCTTCTGTATTGTAAACAAGTGTTATACTGCAACTCGTACCAATATTGTATTGCAGTACGACCTTCTGTATTGTAAACAAGTGTTATACTGCAACACGTACTAATAGTTCATTGCAGCACGACCTTCTGTATTGTAAACAAGTGTTATACTGCAACTCGTACTAATATTTTATTGCAGTACGACCTTCAGGATTGTAAACAAGTGTTATACTGCAACTAGTACTAATATTTCATTGCAGGACGACCTTCTGTATTGTAAACAAATGATTTACTGCAACTCGTACTAATATTTCAATGCAGTATGACGTTCTGTATTGTAAACACGTGTTATACTGCATTTCATTGCAGTACGACCTTCTGTATTGTAAACAAATGTTATACTGCAACTCGTACTAATATTTCACTGCAGTACGACCTTCTGTTTTGTAAACAAGTGTTATACTGCAACTCGTACTAATATTTCATTGCAGCACGACCTTCTGTATTGTAAACAAGTGTTATACTGCAACTCGTACCAATATTTTATTGCAGTACGACCTTCTGTATTGTAAACAAGTGTTATACTGCAACTCGTACTAATATTTCATTGCAGTACGACCTTCTGTTTTGTAAACAAGTGTTATACTGCAACTCGTACTAATATTTCATTGCAGCACGACCTTCTGTATTGTAAACAAGTGTTATACTGCAACTCGTACCAATATTTTATTGCAGTACGACCTTCTGTATTGTGAACAAGTGTTATACTGCAACTCGTACTAATAGTTCATTGCAGCACGACATTCTGTATTGTAAACAAGTGTTATACTGCAACTCGTACTAATATTTTATTGCAGTACGACCTTCAGTATTGTAAACAAGTGTTATACTGCAACTCGTACTAATATTGCATTGCAGCACGACCTTCTGTATTGTAAACAAATGTTATACTGCATTTCATTGCAGTACGACCTTCTGTATTGTAAACAAATGTTATACTGCAACTCGTACTAATATTTCATTGCAGTACGACCTTCTGTATTGTAAACAAGTGTTATACTGCAACTCGTACTAATATTTCATTGCAGCACGACCTTCTGTATTGTAAACAAGTGTTATACTGCACTCGTACCAATATTTTATTGCAGTACGACCTTCTGTATTGTAAACAAGTGTTATACTGCAACTCGTACTAATAGTTCATTGCAGCACGACATTCTGTATTGTAAACAAGTGTTATACTGCAACTCGTACTAATATTTTATTGCAGTACGACCTTCAGTATTGTAAACAAGTGTTATACTGCAACTCGTACTAATATTTTATTGCAGTACGACCTTCAGTATTGTAAACAAGTGTTATACTGCAACTCGTACCAATATTTTATTGCAGTACGACCTTCTGTATTGTAAACAAGTGTTATACTGCAACTCGTACTAATAGTTCATTGCAGCACGACATTCTGTATTGTAAACAAGTGTTATACTGCAACTCGTACTAATATTTTATTGCAGTACGACCTTCAGTATTGTAAACAAGTGTTATACTGCAACTCGTACTAATATTTTATTGCAGTACGACCTTCAGTATTGTAAACAAGTGTTATACTGCAACTCGTACTAATATTTCATTGCAGTACGACCTTCTGTATTGTAAACAAGTATTATACTGCAACTCGTACTAATATTTTATTGCAGTACGACTTTCTGTATTGTAAACACTTGTTATACTGCAACTCCTACTAATATTTCATTGCATCACGACCTTCTGTACTGTAAACAAATGTTATACTGCATTTCATTGCAGTTCGACCTTCTGTATTGTAAACAAATGTTATATTGCTACTCGTACTAATATTTCATTGCAGTACGACCTTCTGTATTGTAAACAAGTGTTAAACTGCAACTCGTACTAATATTTCATTGCAGCACGACCTTCTGTATTGTAAACAAGTGTTATACTGCGACTCGTACTAATATTTCATTGCAGTACGACCTTTTGTATTGTAAACAAGTGTTATACTGCAACTCGTACTAATATGTCATTGCAGTACGACCTTATGTGTTGTAAACAAATGTTATACTGCAACTCGTACTCATATTTCATTGAAGCACGACCTTCTGTATTGTAAACAAATGTTTTACTGCAACTCGTACTAATATTTCATTGCAGCACGACCTTCTGTATTGTAATCAAATGTTATACTGCAACTCGTACTAATATTTCATTGCAGTACGACTTTCTGTATTGTAAACAAATGTTATACTGTAACTCGTACTGATATTTCATTGCAGTACGACCTTCTGTATTGTAAGCAATTGTTATACTGCGACTCGTACTAATATTCCTTGCAGTACGACCTTCTGTATTGTAAGCAGGTGTTATACTGCGACTCGTACTAATATGTCATTGCAGTACGACCTTCTGTATTGTAAGCAAGTGTTATACTGCGACTCGTACTAATATGTCATTGCAGTACGACCTTCTGTATTGTAAGCAAGTTTTATACTGCGACTCGTACTAAAATTTCATTGCAGTACGACCTTCTGTATTGTAAGCAAGTGTTATACTGCGACTCGTACTAATATGTCATTGCAGCACGAACTTCTGCATTGTAAACAAATGTTATACTGCAACTCGTACTAATATTTCATTTGAAGTACGACCTTCTGTTTTGTAAGCAAATGTTATACTGCAACTCGTACTAATATTTTATTGCAGCATGACCTTCTGTATTGTAAACAAGTGTTACACTGCAACTCGTACTAATATTTCATTGCAGTACGACCTTCTGTATTGTAAACAAATAGTATACTGCAACTCGTACTCATATTTCATTGCAGTACGACCTTCTGTATTGTAAACAAATAATGTTATACTGCAACTCGTACTAATACTTCATTGCAGCACGACCTTCTGTATTGTAAACAAATAATGTTATACTGCAACTCGTACTAATATTTCATTGCAGTACGACTTTCTGTATTGTAAACAAATGTTATACTGTAACTCGTACTGATATTTCATTGCAGTACGACCTTCTGTATTGTAAGCAATTGTTATACTGCGACTCGTACTAATATTCCTTGCAGTACGACCTTCTGTATTGTAAGCAGGTGTTATACTGCGACTCGTACTAATATGTCATTGCAGTACGACCTTCTGTATTGTAAGCAAGTGTTATACTGCGACTCGTACTAATATGTCATTGCAGTACGACCTTCTGTATTGTAAGCAAGTTTTATACTGCGACTCGTACTAAAATTTCATTGCAGTACGACCTTCTGTATTGTAAGCAAGTGTTATACTGCGACTCGTACTAATATTTCATTGCAGCACGAACTTCTGCATTGTAAACAAATGTTATACTGCAACTCGTACTAATATTTCATTTGAAGTACGACCTTCTGTTTTGTAAGCAAATGTTATACTGCAACTCGTACTAATATTTTATTGCAGCACGACCTTCTGTATTGTAAACAAGTGTTACACTGCAACTCGTACTAATATTTCATTGCAGTACGACCTTCTGTATTGTAAACAAATAGTATACTGCAACTCGTACTCATATTTCATTGCAGTACGACCTTCTGTATTGTAAACAAATAATGTTATACTGCAACTCGTACTAATATTTCATTGCAGCACGACCTTCTGTATTGTAAACAAATAATGTTATACTGCAACTCGTACTAATATTTCAATGCAGTACGACCTTCTGTATTGTAAACAAATGTTATACTGCAACTCGTACTAATATTTCACTGCAGTACGACCTTCTGTATTGTAAACGGGTGTTATACTGCAACTCGTACAAATATTTCATTGCAGCACGACCTTTTGTATTGTAAACAAATGACACTTCTACGAAAAACAGAATACAAATTCTACGAACGGAATAATTTCCCCCAAATGATTATAATCTAGGTGACATAAGCAATGAGGAAAATACCAATATGGGTTATTTCCAGTTTACATGTACTATTGGGTATTACACGCTGTCGGGTATGACATGCTGTACTAAGAGGTACTGCATGCTGTTCTATTGCGTATTACAAGCTGTACTATTGGATATTAAACGCTGTACTGTCGGTTATTTCACGCTCTACTATTGGTATTACAAACTGTACTATCACACGATTTACTATTGTGTATTACAAGCTGTACTGTATTATACACTGCACTATTGGGTATTACACGCTGTACTATCACACGATTTACTATTGTGCATTACAAGCTGTATTATTTGAAATTACATGCTGTATTATCGGGTATTACACACTGCACTATTGGGTATTACAAGCTGTACTATCAGCTATAACACGCTGTACTATTGGGTATGACACGTTGTACTATTGGGTATTACAAGCAGTACTATTTGGAATTACATTCTGTATTGTCGGGTATTACACACAACTATTGGGTATTACACGCTGTACTATCAGATATATCACGCTTTACTTGAGATTAAATGCTGTACACGATTTACTACTGGGTATTACAAGCTGTAATATTGGGTATTACTGGCTGTACTAGTGGGTAGTGGTGTAGTAGTTGATATTACACGCTTAACTATTGAGTATATTACACGCTGAACTATGTGGTATTACATGCTGTACTTTGGGTATTACACAATGTACTATTGGTCATTACACGTTGTACTATTTGGTATTACAGACAGTACTATCGGGTATTCCACAATATAGTATTGAATATCACACGATATACTATTGGGTATTGCATGCCGTGCTATTGGGTATTACACACTTTACTATTAGTAAAACACACTGTACTATCGGCTATCAAACCTTGTAGCAGTGGGTACTGTGCTATTTGGTATTACACACTTGTACTTTTGGGCATTATACTGTTGGAAATTACATGATTTACTATCGGCTATAACACGCTGTACTACTGGGCATTACACGCTGTACTATTGGATATACACGCTATACTATCGGCGATAACACACTGTACTAAAGGGCATTACTATCAGCTAGTACACGCTCTACTAATTGTATTACACGTCGTACCATTGGGTATTACACGCTTTACTATCAGCTATCACACGAACTATTATTGGGTATTACACACTGTACTATTGGGTACTATTGGGTATTACATACTGTACTATTGGGCATTACACGCTGTACTATCCGCTGTTTTTTAATGGAATTACACACAGTAATGTCGGCTATCACACAATTTCAAGCCGTATTATTGGGAAGTACACGCTGTAATATCAGGTATAAACGTTGTGCTATTGGGTATTACATGCTGTACTATTGGGTACTACACGCTGTACTATTGGATAGTACACGTTGTACTATAGGTTTATTACACAATGTACTTTTGGGTATTAAACACTGTACTAGCGGTTATTTCACGCTCTACTATTGGTATTACACACTGAACTATCACACGATTTACTATTTTGTATTACAAGCTGTACAATTTGCAATTACACGCTGTATTATCGAATATTGCATGCTGTACTATTGGGTATCACGGGAGTACTATTGGTTATTACACGCTGTACTATTGGGTATTACAATATGTACTACTTGGTTTTACCTGCTGTACTATGGACATACAATCTAATATATTGGGTAAACGCTGTATTGGTTATTACAATCTGTCCAAGGGAGTATTACACTATGTTATGTTGAGTATTAAACGCTGTACTATTGTTTGTTTGTTTGTTTGTTTGTGTGTTTGTTTGTATCGTGTTTTACGTCATTTTCAACACATGTAAGGTTATATATGAGGTCGATTTTTTGTGGTGGAGGCAGACCGCCCACTTTTCCTGGGTAGAACCAGTACTGTACACCTCCGCTGTACTATTGAGTATTACTATCGATTGAATTGAGTATTACATGCTGTACTATTGGATATGACAGGTTATACTATTGGGTATTGCAAGCTATACTATTGGGTATTACACGCCGTACTACATGTAGTACCCATGTGATTCACAGGAGAAGTGTTTAATAATATTTTGTAGCATGGTCACTGGAAATTCTCTTTGTAATAGCACAGGTGTAAATAGTTTAATTGAAAATAACACCTGTAAGACTAAATGGTGTACTACAACTACCAGTTATTGGATGTTAGAGTATGTCAGGGAGCTGAAATGGACATGCTACAAAACAAATAGAGTAAGGTCTCATCGACTTGGTTGATTTAAACATCGAGATGGGCGTAGCGTGTAATATTACGTTACAATACATCAATTCAACATCACAATATTCATAGCAACATAGGCAAATGGATTGAACTACACGTTATTACAAGTTATTACAACATTAATTAATTACAGTTCTGTCTATCGGAGGTGTCGGACACAGTGGTTTTAAATAAACCCCATGCCATTCAGAAAGTGCCAATTCAATGTTCCTTTCAAAACAAAACATACAAGGTTAATTTGAAAGACTTATCCCGCAACCAATGTGTATTAATACAGGTTCGCATTGGTACACAATAATGAATGTCTTGCCAACATTACGCTTTGACACGCATGCAATATGTCTAAATAGTATGCTGAGTTACATCACGAACATCACCAACATTACGCCTTGACACGCATGCAATATGTCTGAATGGTCTGCTGAGTTACATCACCACCATCACCAACATTACGCCTTGACACTCATGCAAGATGTCTGAATGGTCTTCTGAGTTACATCACCACCATCACCAACATTACGCCTTGACACGCAAGCAATATGTCTGAATGGTCTGCTGAGTTACATCACCACCATCACCAACATTACGCCTTGACACGCATGCAATATGTCTGAAGGGTCTGCTGAGTTACATCACCACCATCACCAACATTACGCCTTGACACGCATGCAATATGTCCGAATGGTCTGCTGAGTTACATCACCACCGTCACCAACATTACGCCTTGACACGCATGCAATATGTCTGAATGGTCTGCTGAGTTACATTACCACCATCACCAACATTACGCCTTGACACGCATGCAATATGTCTGAATGGTCTGCTGAGTTACATCACCACCATCACCAACATTACGCCTTGACACGCATGCAATATGTCTGAATGGTCTGCTGAGTTACATCACCACCATCACCAACATTACGCCTTGACACGCATGCAATATGTCTGAATGGTCTGCCGAGTTACATCACCACCATCACCAACATTACGCCTTGACACGCATGCAATATGTCTGAATGGTCTGCTGAGTTACATCACCACCATCACCAACATTACGCCTTGACACGCATGCAATATGTCTGAATGGTCTGCTGAGTTACATCACCACCGTCACCAACATTACGACTTTTTACTTGGGAAATAGAAAAGAACAAATTCTACACACCCGTTTACGTACCCATTGTAGTTCATTGAACCTCTATCTGTTTCGAAAAAATATAATCGCATCCCCGTTATGTGATCACTGCCATAGTGGTAGTATTGAAGATAACCAATACTTTTTCTTCAGGTGTCCTGCTTACAATGAAATACGTACTGACCTTGCACACACCCTTAACCCGTTATGCACAGTTATACACCAAACACTTTTATGCGGTGATCAGTCGCTAGTTGATGACAATAACGTTTCAATCTTTGAGGCTGTTCAAAAGTATATAATAAAAAGCAAACGCTTCTAATCTTGCAGAGTATGTAAATATGATTGATGTCTGTGGTTGCCCGTCAGTGTTGCTGTGTCTCAAGGAGTAGTCCGCGTTCTGATCCCCAGTGTCACCCGTTATAATCCTGTTATCCAACAAAACTATATGCAGTCCTCTTTACTTTCCCCTTTTTTTATTGTTATTTATTTTTTTGAGTTGTAATGTCTCGTTCGAATTATTTTTTGTTTATGTTTTCCTTCACAGTCTATCATCATATTTCTTTAATTTCCTTTTGTATGTTTTTTTTTCTTTTTAAGTTGTTTAAGCAAATATTAACTGAAAACCAATGTGACACTGAATATTTATAATAATTCTACCAATTGGTTCATATATATGTATGTTCCGTAGCTATTAATACATACTTGAATTGTAAACACGTTTTCCAAGGAGAGGAACTTTATAAGTTTTCTTTCGTTCCAATCCTTTACTTCATATACTGTTAAATGTATTTATGCACGAATTCGAAATAAAATATGTTTAAACCAACATTACGACTTGACACGCATGCAATATGTCTAAATGGTCTGCTGAGTTACATCACCAACATCACCAACATTACGCTTTGACACGCATGCAATATGTCTAAACGGGCGTAACTCTTGCTAAGTTACATCACCAATATTTGCTTGATCATCTGCATGTCTTTTAAGAAAACCATAACTACGCTGTTGCTTTGTCACGTTAGGCGAAACTATCCCAGATACAACAGTGCGTATACCCGAAGTTTGAAGTCTATATAGTATACACCAGATACAACTGCACGTATACCCGTAGTTTGAAGTCTGTATAGTTTACGCCAGATACAACTGCGCGAAGTTTGAAGTCTGTATAGTATACACCAGATACAACTGCGCGTATACATGAAGTTTGAAGTCTGTATAGTATACACCAGATACAACTGCGCGTATACCCGTAGTTTGAAGTCTGTATAGTATACACCAGATACAACTGCACGTATACCCGTAGTTTGAAGTCTATATAGTACACACCAGATACAACTGCACGTATACCCGTAGTTTGAAGTCTGTATAGTATACACCCACGTATACCCGTAGTTTGAAGTCTGTATAGTATACACCAGATACAACTGCGCGTATACCCGTAGTTTGAAGTATGTATAGTATACACCAGATACAACTGCACGTATACCCGTAGTCTGAAGTCTGTATAGTATACACCAGATACAACTGCGCGTATACCCGTAGTTTGAAGTCTGTATAGTATACACCAGATACAACTGCACGTATACCCGTAGTTTGAAGTCTGTATAGTATACACCAGACACAACTGCGCGTATACCCGTAGTTTGAAGTCTGTATAGTATACACCAGACACAACTGATCATATACCCGTAGTTTGAAGTATGTATAGTATACAGCAGACACAACTGCGCGTATACCCGTAGTCTGAAGTCTGTATAGTATACACCAGACACAACTGCGCGTATACCCGTAGTTTGAAGTATGTATAGTATACAGCAGACACAACTGCGCGTATACCCGTAGTCTGAAGTCTGTATAGTATACACATGACACAACTGCGCGTATACCCGTAGTTTGAAGTCTGTATAGTATACACCAGATACAACTGAGCGTATACCCGTAGTTTGAAGTCTTTATAATATACACCAGATACAACTGCGCGTATACCCGAAGTCTGAAGTCTGTATAGTATACCCGTAGTTTGAAGTCTGTATAGTATACACCAGATACAACTGCACGTATACCCGTAGTTTGAAGTCTGTATACCAGATACAACTGCGCGTATACCCGAAGTCTGAAGTCTGTATAGTATACCCGTAGTTTGAAGTCTGTATAGTATACACCAGATACAACTGCGCGTATACCCGTAGTTTGCTGCGCGTATACCCGTAGTTTGAAGTCTGTATAGAATACACCAGATACAACTGCACGTATACCCGTAGTTTGAAGTCTGTATAGTATACACCAGATACAACTGCACGTATACCCGTAGTTTGAAGTCTGTATAGTATACACCAGATACAACTGCGCGTATACCCGTAGTTTGAAGTCTGTATAGTATACACCAGATACAACTGCACGTATACCCGTAGTTTGAAGACTGTATAGTATACACCAGATACAACTGCACGTATACCCGTAGTTTGAAGTCTGTATAGTATACACCAGATACAACTGCGCGTATACCCGAAGTCGGAAGTCTGTATAGTATACACCAGATACAACTGCGCGTATACCCGTAGTTTGAAGTCTGTATAGTATACACCAGATACAACTGCGCGTATACCCGTAGTTTGAAGTCTGTATAGTATACACCACCAGATACAACTGCGCGTATACCCGTAGTTTGAAGTCTGTATAGTATACACCAGATACAACTGCGCGTATACCCGTAGTTTGAAGTCTGTATAGTATACACCACCAGATACAACTGCGCGTATACCCGTAGTTTGAAGTCTGTATAGTATACACCAGATACAACTGCGCGTATACCCGTAGTTTGAAGTCTGTATAGTATACACCAGATACAACTGCGCGTATACCCGTAGTTTGAAGTCTGTAAAGTATACACCAGATACTACTGCGCGTATACCGGTAGTTTGAAGTCTATATAGTATACACCAGATACAACTGCGCGTATACCCGTAGTTTGAAGTCTGTATAGTATACATCAGATACAACTGCGCGTATACCCGTAGTTTGAAGTCTGTATAGTATACACAAGATACAACTGCGCGTATACCCGTAGTTTGAAGACTGTATAGTATACACAAGATACAACTGCGCGTATACCCGAAGTTTGAAGTCTGTATAGTGTACACCAGATACAACTGCGCGTATACCCGAAGTTTGAAGTCTATATAGTGTACACCATATACAACTGCGCGTATACCCGAAGTTTGAAGTCTGTATAGTGTACACCAGATACAACTGCGCGTATACCCGAAATTTGAAGTCTATATACTATACACCAGATACAACTGCGCGTATACCCGAAGTTATAGTATACACCAGATACAACTGCGCGTATACCCGAAGTCTGAAGTCTGTATAGTATACATCAGATACAACTGCGCGTATACCCGAAATCTGAAGTCTGTATAGTATACAACAGATACAACTGCGCGTATACCCGAAGTCTGAAGTCTGTATAGTATACACCAGATACAACTGCGCGTATACCCGAAATCTGGTCTGTATAGTATACACCAGATACAACTGCGCGTATACCCGAAATCTGAAGTCTGTATAGTATACACCAGATACAACTGCGCGTATACCCGAAATCTGGTCTGTATAGTATACACCAGATACAACTGCGCGTATACACGAAGTCTGAAGTCTGTACAGTATACACCAGATACAACTGCGCGTATATCCGAAGTGTGAAGTATGTATAGTACACACCAGATACAACTGCGCGTATACCCGAAGTTTGAAGTCTGTATAGTACACACCAGATACAACTGCGCGTATACCCGAAGTTTTTAGTCTGTATAGTACACACCAGATACAACTGCGCGTATACCCGAAGTTTGAAGTCTGTATAGTACACACCAGATACAACTGCGCGTATACCCGAAGTTTGAAGTCTGTATAGTACACACCATATACAACTGCGCGTATACCCGAAGTTTGAAGTCTGTATAGTATACACCAGATACAACTACACGTATACCCGAAGTTTGAAGTCTGTATAGTATACATTTTCTGGAGCTTATGCTGAATTAGGGGAGACCGTGGCCGAGTGGTTAGAGTCTTTGACTTGAGATCTATTGCCCCTCACCGCTGTAGGTTGATCCCTTTGGGGCCAAGTTATCTTTACTCTGGGGCCAAGGGATCTTTATGTGAGGAAGCTATCCAGCTGGCTAGCGCAATGTTGGTGGTCCTACCCAGGTGTCCGCGCGTGCACGACAATTGCCCGGAGGGGCACCTGGGGTTTTCCCTTTAATGTCACACCTGCTTTTGGAGTCACGATACTATCCAAGATACAACTACGTGTATACCCGAAGTTTGAAATCACTAGAGTATACATTTCCTGAGACGGTGACCAAAACGCAAAGCTTGATTGTTGGCGTGACCGGCCCTCGTCGTATTGTTAATGTCCCGCCCCCACCCTCCGTACAATGTTACAGTTAAAATATGTTGATGCATTCAACATGCAATTTATTGATCTGAGTCGTCATTTCAGACCGTTAAAGAAACCATATACCCCCGGCATATTGTATATATATTGTAATTGACTTGGACGGAAGCCAATAGTTCTTGAGCTAGCTGTAGACCTATATCTAATACAATAGAAAAAGGAAATAGTGTAACCTTTTTGGGCAGGGTAAGTTCCAGTGATTAAATAGAAAAAAGTTCCAAACCGCATGATGTTTGGAAATGCCTTAATTTCGGGGCGAAAAATGTGTATTTTTGTCAAAAATCGCCGGAATCTGGAAAAAATATTTATATTAGTTTCAACATAAACTGATCAAATTGAAGCAATAGAATGTTGTACAGCATATATATTCAAGTTTTCCTGGCATCATATATAACATATGTGCTCAAATATTGGCATTTTAGGGCAAAACGTTGGAAAAAATGACAAAACTCACTGATTTCTGTAATCCATTTGGGATATTGGGTTAAAATTTAGGAATTTTTTTTTAATACAATAGAATAAAGACATATTGTAATATTTTGGATAGACAAAGGTCCAATAATTAAGTAGAAAAAAGTCCTGAACCATATGATGCTTAAAATATTGCCTTAATTTTCAGGCGAAAAATGTGTATTTACATAAAAAATCGACGGAATCTGGAATTATCTTTTGAAAATAGTTTGAACATAAACTTATCAAATTGAAGCAATACAATGTTGCACACTATACATATCCAAGTATTTATGGTATCAGATATAATATATATGCTCAAGTATTTATATTTTAGGGCAAAATGTTGAAAAAATGACTAAAATCGCCTATTTATGTAATGCATTGAGGTATTGGGAAAAAAATAAAAGTGCATAGAAATAACGAGAATTTGTTTTATAACATTTCTTCAGTCCAATGTGCAATAATATACCAGAAGACCCATAAGAAGATGGTAAATGCTGCTTTATTTTGTTGGAGGAAAATGTGTTTTTAATAAAACATAAACGAAATCTTCATTTTTTTCTTCAAAAAGTAATTTAAACATACATGTCGCCAGATGAGAGAAAAAAAGTGCCATCTTTCTTCTACGGAACATTCCTATTCTCACCTGGCGATATTGCCATTGACCCATCATATGTTTCCAAGGAGTGCATGGCAGGCTGCCATTTTATTTGCTCAAACAAGCCTTCTCTAGCTGATACCTTATGAGAATTTGTTAAAAAAAAGTACATGACAGAACATCCCGAACAATACAACACATCATTTACTAGTTGTTGAGCTGGCTGTAGACACCCCCTCCTCCCGAATTCAGGTAGCCCTCCCCTTATACGGTCTAGCGACCGAGTGCCACGCGTAGCGGGGACCTTTGCCGAGGCTGGCCACCGTTCCCGTTGAGTCACAAAACCTGTGGGTCGGCCCAGCGGACGTCGGCTTTGGGTCGCTCAAGGCTATTTCTCTCTATATAACTACGCTGTATATAGCTCTAGGCTATTTCTCTCTATATAACTACGCTGTATATAGCTCTAGGTGCCATGTTCGAGACCCCCCCCCCCACCACTGAAACGACATAGGGATTGAGTGCCACGCATAGCGAGGACCGTTGCCGGATGCGGGTCGCTCAAAGCTATGTACTATATAGCTCTATGTGGCATGTTCGAGACCCGAACTCAGGTAGCCTTCCCCCTGATACGACCTAGGGACCAAGTGCCACGCGTAGCGAGGACCGTTGCCGACGGCTGGCCACTGGTCCCGTTGTGTCACAAAATATGTGGGTCGGCCGAGCGGCTATCGGCCGAAGGTCGTTAAACACTATTTCCCTCTATATAACTGTATATAACTCTATGTGCCATGTTCAAGACTCGAACTCGGGTAGCCCTCACCCTGATAAGGCCTAGGGACCATGTACCACTTATAGCGGGGACCTTTGCCGACGGCTGGACACCGGTCCCGTTGTGTCACAAAATATGTGGATCAGTCCGGCGGCCATCGGTCGCTCAACGCTATTTCCCTCTATATACATATATAACTATACTGCATAAAGCTCTAGGTGAGTTACGAGGTTCGAGACCCGAACTCAGGAAACCTCCCCCTGATACAGCCTAGCGATTGAATGCCACGTGTTGCCGGGACCTTTGCCGACGGCTGCCCACTATTCCCGTTGTGTCACCCAATCTGTGTCGGCCCAGCGGCCGTCGGCCGAAGGTTGTTCAACGCTTTATTCTTCTATATAATTGTATATAACTCTATGTGCCATGTTCGAGACTCGAACTCGGGTAGCCCTCACCCTGATAAGGCCTAGGGATCATGTACCACGCATAGCGGGGACCTTTGCCGACGGCTGGCCACCGGTCCCGTTGTGTCACAAAATATGTGGATCGGTGCAGCGGCCATCGGCCGATGGTCGCTCAACGCTATTTCCCTCTATACATATATAACTATACTGTATACTGTATAAAGCTCTACGAGGTTCGAGACCCAAACTAGGGTAGCCTCCTCACTGTTACAGCCTAGCGATTGAATGTCAAGTACGCTTGCCCACTAGTCCCGTTGTGTCACCCAATCTGTGTCGGCCCAGCGGCCGTCGGCCGAAGGTTGTTCATCGCTATATCCTTCTATATAACTGTATATAGCTCTATGTGCCAAGTTCGAGACTCGAACTCGGGCAGCCTTTCTCTTAATATGGACTAGCGACCGAGTGCGACATGTACAGGGACCTTTGCCGACGGCTGGCCACCGGTCCCGTTGTGTCGCAAAAAATGTGGGTCAGCCCTGTGGCCGTACGCAGAGGGTCGCTCAACACTATTTCTCTATGTATAACGTATACTGTATATAGCTCTATGTACCATGTTCGAAATGCCGGTAACGTGATAAAGTCCAAGTCGCCAGTTGGTACACGTACATGTTCCAAAATGCTCTACACATAATGGGCTTTCAGAAAAATAGGGTGTGAGGGTTACTCCTACTAGGTTACAGTCTATTTTCTATTGTACCGGTATAATATATGTTTTCTAGATTTTAACCCAATACCCCCAATGGATTGCAGAAATAAGTGATTTTAGTCCTTTTTTCCAAACATATTTCAGCTTATATGTTATATATGATGCAAGAAAACACTTGAATATGTATGCTGTGCAACACTATAATATTTCAATTTGATAAGTTTATGTTAAAACTATTTTCGAAAATAATTCCAGATTCCGTCGATTTTTTACAAAAATACACATTTTTCGCCTAAAAATTAAGGCATTTTCAAGCATCATACGGTTCGGGACTTTTTTTTTAATTATTGGACCTTTGTCTATCCAAAAATGATGCAATGTGTCCTTATTCAATTGTATTTAATTTGTTTCTATATTTTTACCCAATAACCCAATGGATTACAGAAAACAGTGATTTTTGCCATTTTTTCCAACACTTTGCCCTAAAATGCCAATATTTGAGCACATATGTTATATATTGTCTCAGGAAAAAACTTGAATATGTATGCTGTGTATCATTCTATTGCTTCAGTTTGATAAGTTTATGTTCAAACTAATTTCAAAAAATAATTCCAGATTCCGGCGATTTTTGACAAAAATACACATACGCCCAAAAATTAAGGCATTTCCAAACATCATGCGGTTTGGTACTTTTTTCTACTTAATCACTGGACCTTACTCTGCCCAAAAAGTTTACAATATTTATTTTTGCTATTGTATTTGATATTTTTCTATTTTTTAGTTAAATAGGCTTACAAGGCCATGCTATGTATTTATTATAATGCAGATCGTACTGACATTATCCCTTTGTCTATAATGATATTTATTGCAGCACGCCCTTCTATAACGTAAACAAGTGACCCTTCTACGAAAAAAGAACACACATTCTACGAACTAACCAATTTCCAAAAATGATTATAACGAGGAAAACAGCACCTCCATTTACCTGTACTATTGGCCATAATAACCTGATTCATATCTCGTCTTTGTATTGTATACCTTTTCGTGTGAATTTTCGCCATTAGGAAAATTCAAATAGTGGAAATTCCACCGTGTACACAGAGGACCAATTACAATACATCTACAATAACATGGAGAGAACGAATATCCCAAAATACCGAAGTTCCGTGTATGCATTACAATCGACGTTGAGCATCCGCAGCTACTATAGTCTTGCACGCTTTCAGTACGACCCCTACATGGTTTTTGATATCATTTCTCTGTCATTTATATCTAGAATTATATCTCTAGATTTATATCTGGAAATTCCACCGTGTACACAGAGGACCAATTACAATTACATCTACAATAACATGGAGAGAACGAATATCCCAAAATACCGAAGTTCCGTGTATGCATTACAATCGACGTTGAGCATCCGCAGCTACTATAGTCTTGCACGCTTTCAGTACGACCCCTACATGGTTTGTGATATCATTTCTCTGTCATTTATATCTCGAATTAAAACTTTGATATATAAAATATGAATTCAATTCAGCGATATAACCATTTTAATAGATGTATGGTTTACAGCTTCAATTATAAATTCTGGTACTTGTCTGCAGTGTATATTTAAAAACAAAAAACTTAATTTGGTGAGCAACCCAATGAAAATGCTAACCATTCCACCATCAAACTTCATTTATCAAGCGGTGTGGGTTAGTGGATAAATCCGGGAATCCCCGGATCGTGCCACACCGGAATCGTTGGCTTTTTTCATTTTTCCTTGGGTAACAAAAGTACTTTGCCTCGTCCGTTGGAAGGGTACGCAAACGGGGAGGTCCAGTGTTTCGGAACACGTTAAAGAGCCATATGTAAGAGTAAGACAGGTTCCCGGGTATCAATGTACCATTCACTGTCTCTGGGGTCATAGGTAAAGGTAGGACAGGCTCGATGGTATCAATGTACCATTCATTATCCCTTGGGTCATAGGTAAGGGTAGGGCAAGCTCCCGGGTATCACTGTACCATTCACTGTCTCTAGGGCCATAAGTAAGAGTAGGACAGGTTCCCGGGTATCAATGTACCATTCACTGTCTCTGGGGTCATAGGTAAAGGTAGGACAGGCTCGATGGTATCAATGTACCATTCATTATCCCTTGGGTCATAGGTAAGGGTAGGGCAGGCTCCCGGGTATCACTGTACCATTCACTGTCTCTGGTTCCCGGGTATCAAGATACCATTCCCTACACTTGGGGCCATAGGTAAGAGTATGACAGGTTCCCGGGTATCAATGCGCCAATCCCTATCTATGTTGCCATAGGTAAGGGTAGGACAGGTTCCCGGTATCAGTTTATCATTCTATCTCTGGGACATATGCAGGAGTATGACAGGTTCCCGGGTATTAGTGTATCATTCATTATCTCTGAGGTCATAGTTACTATACCCTTCACTATCTCTGGTTTCCAGGAAACGATGTACCATTCCCTATATTTGGGGCCATAGGTAAGAGAAGGACAGATTGCCGGGTATCAATGTACCATTCCCTGTCTGTCTCTGGTTATCGGTATCAATGTACAATTCTCTATCTCTCGGGCCATAAATAAGAGTAGGACAGGTTCCCGGGTATCGATGTACCATTCTCTATCTCCGTGGCCATAGGTAAGAGTAGGACAGGTTCCCGGGTATCAATGAACCATTCCCTATCTCTGGGGCCATAGGTAAGAGTAGTACTGGTTCCCGGGTATCAATGTACCATTCCCTATCTCTGGGGCCATAGGTAAAAGTAGGTCAGGTTCCCGGTTATCTATGTACCATTCCCTATCTCTGGGGCCATTGGTAACAGTAGTACAGGTTCCCGGGTATCAATGTACCATTCCCTATCTCTGGGGCCATAGGTAAAAGTAGGTCAGGTTCCCGGGTATCAATATATCATTCCCTATCTCTGGGGCCATAGGTAAGAATTGGACAGGCTCCCGGTTATCAGTGTAGCATTTACTATCTCTGGTTTCCGGGTATCAATGTACAATTCCCTATCTCTGGGGCTATACGTACGCGTATGACAAGTTCCCGGGTATCAGTGTACCATTCACTACCTCCTCGGGGGTCATAGGTCAGAGTAAGACATGCCCCCCGGTATCAATGTTCCATTCACTGTTTCCTGTTCCCGGGTATCTATGTACCATTCCCTATCTCTGGGGTCATATGTAAGGGTAGGACAGCTTCCCGTGTATCTATGTACAATTCCCTATCTCTGGGGCCATAAGTAAGAGTAGGACAGGTTCCCGGGTATCAATATACTATTCACTGTCTGTCTCTGTTTCTCGGTATCAATGTACCATTCCCTATCTCACGAGGCAAAAGTAAGAATAGGACAGGTTCTCGGGTATCAATGTACCATTCACTATCTCTGGGGCCATAGGTAAGAGTAGGACAGGTTCCCGGGTATCAATGTACCGTCCTTATCTCTGTTACCACAGGTAAGAGTAAGACAGATTCCCAGGTGTCAATGTATAATTCCTATCTTTGAGGCAGTAGGTAAGAGAAGGACATGTTCCAGGGCATCAATGTACCATTCCCTATCTCTTGGGCCAAAGGTAAGAGTAAGACAGGTTCCCGGGTATCAATGTATCATTCACTATCTCTGGGGCCAAAGGTAAGAGTAGGACAGGTTCCCGGGTATCAATGTATCATTCACTATCTCTGGGGCCATAGGTAAGAGTAGGACAGGTTCCCGGGTATCAATGTATCATTCACTATCTCTGGGGCCATGCATCAGAGGAGTACAGGTTCCCGGGTATCAATGTATCATTCACTATCTCTGGGGCCAAAGATTAGAGGAGAACAGGTTCCCGGGTATCAATGTATCATTCACTATCCCTGGGGCCTTAGGTTAGAGTAGGACATGTTCCAAGGTATCAATGTACCATTCCTTATCTCTGAGGCCTTAAGTATATGTAGGACAGGCTCCCGGTTGTCAGTGTAGCATTCACTATCTCTAATTCTCTAATGTACAATTCATTATCTCTGGGGCCATACGTACGAGTATGACAGGTTTCCGAGTATCAGTATACCATTCACTATCTCTGAGGTTGTAGTTAAGAGTAAGACAGGCTCCCGGGTTTCAATATACCATTCACTGTCTCTGGTTCCCGGGTATCAAATTGTACCATTCCCTATATTTAGTGCCATAGGTATTAGTAGGAACGGTTCCCGGGTATCAATGGGGCCATAGGTAACTCTTGCCTATGACCCCAGAGATAGGGAATTGTACATCGATACCCGGGAACCTGACCTACTCTTAACTATGGCCCCAGAGTTACTGAATGGTACATTGATACCCGGGAACCTTCCTACACTTACCTATGACCCCAGAGATAGGGAATGGTAAACCGATACCCCGGAACCTGTCCCACTCTTACCTATGGCCCCAGCGACAGGGAATACTACATAGATACCCGGAAAACAGACCCACTCTTAACTATGGCTCCAGAGATAGGGAATGGTACATTGATACACCGGAACCTGCCCTAGTCTTACATATGGCGTCAGAGGACTGAAAGGTACATTACTGATACCCAGGAACCTGTCCTACGCTTACCTTTGGCCTCAGATAGAGTGAATGGTGTATTGATACCCGGGAACCTGTCCTACACTTACATATGGTGCCAGAGACAGTGAATGGTACATCGAATTGAATTGAATTGAATTGGGGTTTTAAGGCGCACCAACACATGAAAAGGTTATATGGCGCCTAACAGGCATGAACATGCCAGGCTCATCTTCCATGTACATCGAGATAGAATATGGAAAATAAGCCTAGAACCTTCTCACCCTGAACTGCAGAGTTGCTGCAAATTCTATCGTAGAAACTCCATTTACGCTGGAGCCACGTTATTGATTTTCTGCCGCTGCTCTTTTGATACGAGCGAGATAGCACCTGAAACAATGCAGGGATCATGATGAAGACCTTTAATGAACATGAACAAAAAATGATAAAATGATCATGAATTTGGGGGGATTCTACCTCTCTGCCTACCCCTCCAAAGGGATCTGCAGTGGCCCTATTCTTTGCCCCGTGACCAAACGGGGGCCCCCGGGAACCACACGGGTCCAATGGTACATCGATACCCCGGAACCTGTCCTACACTTACCTATGAGATAGGACATGGTGCATACATACCCGCGAATCTGTCCTACTCCTGCAATAAATTATGTCCAAAAAGATAGTGAATGGTAAATTGATACCGGGAAGCTGTCCTACTATTACCTATGGCCCCAGAAACAGGAAATGATGCATTGATACTCGGGAACCTGTCCGACTCTTACCTATTGCCTCAAATATAGGGAATGGTACATTGAGTAGGATAGGGGCCATACGTACAATTCTCTATCTCTGGGGCCATACGTACGAGAATACTGGTTTCCGGGTATCAATGTGCCGAGTGAGTGGTAGTTTTTCTTTACCCTCGCCCTATGGCACTGGGCCTTTTGGCGAGCTTTTCGTCAGATGATTTTCGGTTTGCAGTTGAGTCCGGGAAGGGTTGGAGTCTCTCGTTCAAAGTAAATTAGTTGGTTGCAGCAGTAGATTAGAGATGGTGGCACATCAGTGTAGAAACCCCTCGCAAAGTCTGTTGAAGATTGTTATTCCAAGTAGATTACGAAGTCCAATAGAAGATTTTGACCAATCGGATTGCCTGCAGAATTGTGACTAGGTCAATCCGATTGTCGGCTCGAAAAGATGTTTGAAGCTCCCCGACCAATCAGGACACAGGAGAATTGAAGCCTCTCAAGTAGGTCAATCCTGTTGATTGTGGATCCCGTGATTGTTGTCCCGTGATGTTTACGTCCTAGAACATAACCCAAAATGGTGAACGACTCCCGGAAAGTTCCCCAACTTTTGCGGAGGTGATGTTACGGCGTCCTCCATTCTGGGTATGCTCCATGGTCTCCTCCGCCATATACGCCGTCGTCTACTGGGTTATCAGTAATACAGCTGATATGGTGACACCAGAACACGACAGGTGTAGATCTCGTAGGTTGAATGTATCCGTGGTGGTTACGTCTCGGCAGATTACAAAAAACGGCCCTGAGAAGGGCCACGGTATACCTGCTGGTTCGATGTTCTGAACGGGAATGATGGATGTATATCAATGTGCCATTCACTATTTCTGGGGTCATACGTAAGAGTAGGACAGGTTCCCGGGTATCAATGTACCATTCCCTATCTCTGGGGCCATTCGTACGAGTATGACAGGTTCCCGGGAATCAAAGTACCATTCCCTATCTCTGGGCCATAGGTGAATATGACATCGTCCTGGGTATCAATGTACCATTCCTTCTCTCTGGGTCCATAGCTAAGAGTAGAATGGTTCCCGGGTATCGATTTACCATTCCCTATCTCTGGGGCCATATGTAAGTGTAGGAAGGTTCCCGTGTTTCAATGTACCATTCAATAACTCCGGGGTCATAGGTAATAGTAGGTCGGGTTTCCGGGTATCGATGCACCGTTCCCTATCGCTGGGACCATAGGTAAGAGTAGGAAAGTTCTAGGGTATCAATGTACCATTCATCTCTGGGACCGTAGATAAGAGAAGGACACGTTTCCGGGTATCGATGCACCGTTCCCCATCTCTGGGGCCATAGGTAAGAGTAGGACAGGATTCCGGGTATCGATGTACCATTCACTATTTCTGGGACCATAGGTACGAGTAGGACAGGTTTTCGGGTATCACTGTACCATTCACTATCTCTGGGACCATATGTTAAGAGTACGACAGGTTCCAGGGTACCAATGTTCCATATCCAATCTCTGAGCCCATAGGTAAGCTTAGGGCAGGTTCCCGGGTATCAATGTAAAATTCACTACCTCTGGGACCATAGGTTAGAGTACGACAGGCTCCCGGGTCTCGATATACCATTCCCTATCTCTGGGGCCATACGTACGAGTACGACACGTTCCCGGGTATCAATGTACCGTTCACTATCTATGGGTTCATAGGTAAGAGTATTACAGGTTTCCGGGTATCAGTGTACCATTCACTATCTCTGGTTCCCGAGTATCAATGTATCATTCCCTATATTTAGGGTCATAGGTAAAAGTAGGACAGGTTTTATGGTATCAATGTACCACTCCCTGGGGCCAAAGGTAAGAGTAGGAAAGGTTCCCGGTATCAATTTACCATTCACGAACTCGTGGAAAATATGCAGGAGTAGGACAGGTTCCCGGGTTTCCATGTACCATTCCCTATCTCTGGGGCCATACGTACGAGTACGACAGGATCCCAGGTATCAATGTACCGTTCACTATCTATGGGTTCATAGGTAAGAGTATTACAGGTTTCCGGATATCGATGTGCCATTCAAATTATCTGGGGCCATAAGTAAGAGCAGGTCAGTAGTATCGATTTACCATTCCCTATCTCTGGGGCCATAGGTAATTGTAAGAAGGTTCGCGGGTATGAATGTACCATTCAATAACTCCGGGGTCATAGGTAATAGTAGGTCGGGTGTCCGGGTATCGATGCATCGTTTCCTATCGCTGGAGTCATAGGTAAGACTAGGAAGGTATTCGGGTATCGATGTACCATTCCCTATCTCTGGGGTCATAGGTAGGAGTAGGACAGTATCAGGGGTATCGATGTACCATTCCCTATCTCTGGGACCATAGGTACGAATATGACGGTTTCCGGGTATCAATGTACCATTCACTATCTCTAAGACCATAGGTAGGAGTAAGACAGGTTCCGGGTATCAATGTACCATATACTATCTCCGGGGCCATAGGTAAGCGTAGGGCAGGTTTCCGGGTATCAATGCACCATTCCCTATATCTGGGGCCATAGGTAAGAGTAGGACGGGTTCGCGGGTATCAATGAACCATTCAAATTCTCTGGGGCCACAGGCAAGAGGAGGTCAGGTTCCCGGGTATCTATGTACCATTTCCTGTCGCTGGGACAATATCGGTAATTGTAGGACAGATTCCTGGCTATCAATGTACCATTCACTATCTCTGGGAACAAAGGTAAGAGTAGGACAGGTTCCCGGTATCAATTTACATTTCATTATCTCTGGGGATATTAGCAGGGCAGAACAGGTTCCCAGGTATCAATGTACCATTTCCTGTCGTTGGGGCCATAGGTAAGAGTAGGCCAGGTTCCGGGTATCTATGTACCATTCCCTGTCGCTGTATCAATGTACCTTTCACTCTCTCAGGGGCCATATGTAAGACTATCTATGGGGCCATAAGTAAGAGTAGGACAGGCTACCGGGTATCAGTGTATCATTCACTATCTCTTGTTCCTGCGTGTCAATGTACAATTCCCTATCTCTGGGGCCATAGGTAAAAGTAGGACAGATTCCCGGGCATCAATGTACTATTCCACTCTCTGGGGTTATAGGTAAGAATAGGACAGGTTCGCGGGTGTCAATGCACCATCCCCTATCTCTGAGGCCATAAGTAAGAGTAGGACAGTCTCCGAGGTATCAATGTATCATTCACTGTCTCTGGTTCCCGCGTATAAATGCACAATTCCCTACATTTGGGGCCATAAGTAGGAGTAGGACAGGTTCTCGGTATCAATTTACCATTCCCTGTCTCTGGGGACATATGCAGGAATAGGACAGGTTCGCGGGTATCAATGTACCATTCAAATTCTCTGAGGCAATAGGTAATAGTAGGTCAGTTTCCCGGGTATCCGGGGTATCGATTTACCATTCCCTATCTCTGGAGCCATAGGTAAGTGTAGGAAGGTTCCCGGTATGAATCTACCAATCAATAACTCCGGGCCATAGGGAAGAGTATGACAGCTAGGCTCCCGGGTATCAATGTAACATTCCCTATTTCTGGGGCCATACGTACGATTATGACAGGTACCCGGGTATCAATGTACCATTCACTATCTCTGGGTCCATATGTAAGAGTATGACAGGTACCCGGGTATCAATGTATCATTCACTATCTCTGGGGACATACGTACAAGTATTACATGTTACCGGGTATCAGTGTACCCTTCACTATCTCTAAGGTCATAGTTAGGAGTAAGACAGGCTCCCGGGTATCAATGTACCATTAACTGTCTCTGGTTACCGGGTATCAATGTACCATTCCCTATATTTGGAGCCACAGGTAAGAGTAGGACCCTTGTATCAATGCACAATTCCCTATCTCTGGTGCCATAGGTAAGACTAGGACAGGTTCCCGGTATCAATTTACCATTCACTATCTCTGGGGACATATGCAGGAGTATGACAGGTTTCCGGGTATCTATATAAAATTCCCTATCTCTGTGGCCATAGGTTAGAGTAGGACATGTTCCGGGTTATAGATGTACCATTCAAATTCTTTGGGGTCATAGGTAAGAGTAGGTCAGTTTCCCGGGTATCCGGAGTATCGATTTACCATTCCCTATCTCTGGGGCCATATGTAAGTGTAGGAAGGTTCCCGGGTATGAATGTACCAATCAATAACTACGGGGACATAGGTAAAAGTATGACAAGCTCCCGGGTATCAATGTACCATTCCCTATCTCTGGGGCCATACGTACGAGTATTACAGGTTCCCGGGTATCAGTGTACCATTCACTATCTCTGGGGTCATAGTTAGGAGTAAGACAGGCTCCCGGGTATCAATGTACCATTAACTGTCTCTGGTTACCGGGTATCAATGTACCATCCCCTATCTCTGGGGCCATAGGTAAGAGTATGCCAGGTTCCCGGGTATCTATGTACCATTTCCTATCTCTGCGGCCATAGGTTAGAGTAGGACATGTTCGGAGTATCGATGTACTATTCAAATTCTCTGGGGCCATAGGTAAGAGTAGGTCAGGTTCCCGGGTATCTATGTATCATTGACTGTCGCTGGAGTAAGTGCAGGTCAGGTTACCGAGTATCTATGTACCATTCAATATCTCCGCGGCCATAGGTAATAGTAGGTCAGGTTCCCGGGTATATACGTACCGTTCGATATCTTTGGGGCCATGGGTAAGAGTAGGAGAAATTCGCGGTTATCTATGTACTATTCACTATCTCTGCAGTCATAGGTAATAGTATGACATGTTCCCGGATATCAATGTACCATTCACTATCTGTGGGAGCATAGGTAAGGGTAGTACAGGTTCCCGTGTATCAGTGTACCATTCACTATCTCTGGGGTCATAGTTAGGAGTAAGACAGGCTCCCGGGTATCAATGTACCATTAACTGTCTCTGGTTCCCGGGTATCAATGTATCATTCACTATCTATGTGGCCATAGGTAAGAGTAGGACAGGCTCCCGGGTATCAATGTACCATTAACTGTCTCTGGTTCCCGGGTATCAATGTATCATTCACTATCTATGTGGCCATAGGTAAGAGTAGGACAGGTTCCCGGGTATCAATGTACCATTCACTATCTCTGGGGCCATAGGTAATAGTATGACATGTTCCCGGATATCAATGTACCATTCACTATCTGTGGGAGCATAGGTCAGGGTAGTACAGGTTCCCGTGTATCAGTGTACCATTCACTATCTGTGGGAGCATAGGTAAGGGTAGTACAGGTTCCCGTGTATCAGTGTACCATTCACTATTAGTCAGGTGGCTTAGCAAATTTAACGTTACCGGCCGGACAAAAGTACCAAATTTGGCATGGAGTTTCTTTTCGACCTATCTATTGATTTTATCCGTGGAACCCACTTGATCGGTTCCGATTTTCCAAGATGGAGGCCAAAATCCAAGATGGCCGCCAGAAAAAAAGGTAATGTCATATATCGGGCTGTAAAACTCAGAAATGAACAAATGAGGTCTCAATTCAGTAGTTTCCGGGGTCACTGAAACAGATTCTGGTCACGGCATGTTTCTCGGGTTACCCATTTCCAAGATGGCCGTCAAATTTCAAAATGGCCGCCCAAAAAATGGAAATTTCGTATATCTGACTGAAAATCGGAAATGAACAAATAAGGTGTCAATTCAGGGGTTTCTTGGGTCACTGAAACAGATGCTGGTCATGGCATTTTGCTCAGGTCACCAATTTTCAAGATGAAGGCGAATATAACAGAAAATACACATGTTGTCACTGTTAAGAACATACCAGTAGTATTCAGGAATTCTATCTACAATGTTTCAATACAATGTATGTCTACCAGACAGTTCAAAAGTCAATGTAACCTATTTGGATGAACATGTGCACCGACAAAGAGATGTGCAAGTCAGATTTGCCTTGCTGCATTTGCAGACTGTACAGGCCCTTTTGCAGCCACATTTCACGAATTCTCTGCACGCTTTAGACGCCTCTGGAATGGTAGACCAGACAGGTTCCCATGAGTTCCCAACTTTCACCCACGCATAGTCGGTTGGACATGGATTCGTTTGCTGAGATAACATGGATGTTGTCCAAATGCCAGCCTGGTATACTGCCCTCCTAGTGTGCTGCAGTAGTGCATTCTGAGTAGGTGGTATCTTGTCAACAGCTTGCCTTTTCTGGCTGAACAGCTCCATCCGGGCACTGTTAACATTCATGGCGTTACTTGTTTTGTCATAAACTACGACAACTAGTCTCTCGATTCTTTGAAATGATTCAGAATGTAAGTCAATATGCTCAAACGGATGTGCGGCAAGATGAACAAAGGCATCAGTAACTTCCTCATAAGCATTCCATGCCTGCCAGAACGATTTCTTCCCTTTCCCTCTGAACGCTGATGTAGTATCACATCCTGACAAGGAGTGGAAAATGGGCAGGGAACATGATTTACGTTCACCAAGATGGGCACAAATGGCATTGATGTTGTTATGAGTGTAGTTCTTTCCGGTTCCAAATGCTACCCAGAGATCAAGATCAGCATTTATTTGAGAGAGTTCATGAAACACACCGATAAGAACAACGACGACGTCTGTGTCCACAGTTCGCACCTGGATGGATTTTGCTCCATTCTCCAAAGCATGCTTCACGTGAACCACAATCCTAGTGTCTGCTTCTTCCTGATTGCAGCTGGACATTTCGATCTGCGTTCCAACACATGTAACATGCTCTCCAGCTGTGATATATACCGAACACTCAGGAGGGATGCTGCAATCCGCAACCTTTGACGACAAGAATTCAAAGAGTTCCTTCTGGTTGATTGGATCACGGAGGAAGTCATTCCAGTTGCCCGGCAGCTTGGTGTCAGCTGATACTTTTCTACGTAAACCTTTGCCTCGTTTCTCCCTGGTTCCTTCCTTCAGGCTTTCTGGCCGGTATTCGTCCCACACAACATCCACTCGCTTTGTGTCACGCAGCTGACGTTCCAGATGGGTTATAAACACATTGTCAGCATATTCCTGGAATGTTGAGACATTTGTTACAGGCAATGAATGTACTGTCACCGCACCATCCAAAACTTTGCAGTCATAGAAAACAGGTGCCTCTGTCTGGTTCGGCTCCTCGATACATTGTAACAGATGACATTTGGTACCAGATAGATTCAGCTTTCCAAACTCAGATAGGGATGGAGGATACGACTGAACTTCGTGGGAAAAGAATTCACTGATGTCACCATCTCTATGTTGTAAGGAGATGTATAACTGGCCGAAGAGTGCCACATTGTTCTCAAGCACCTTTACTTTCTTGCAATCCTTCGATCTGACTTTGAGCTTTGTTGAGAACAGGGGTAGGGAATTCTTTGAGATCGTATCATGTATGGAGTGACTCCGATCCACGAGCACAGTCTTCACATACTCTTGATACTTCTTTGTGCCTATGTCTTCCAGTGTACGAATTGTATTCACTACCGCATCATTCGCGCAGTTACGACTATCAAGAGTTACCAACTCTGGGAAGTCATCCAGGAAGGGATTTCCCATCGTGCGTATTGTGTTAGATAGGCTATCAACCTGTCGCTGGAAAGTTTTCTGTGCTGCAAGTCCCTGTTCATGGTGTTCGAAGTTAGCGGGGTTTTCCGGATCATCGTCATGAAGATATCCATTCTCGTACTGTCCCAGAAGTCTGGCAAGCTCCGGTCCAGCGGTCATCCAGCGTCTGAAGGCAACTGGATTCTCAGTGAGTCCTACTGCACCACCGGATGCTTTCACCACTTTATTCTCCTGCTCATGCGCTTGGTCTATTGGGATCGCAGAGTATTTGTGTGACGACTTTGCGATTGTCCAGTGATTCCGAGTTTCAAAATCATCTTTGATCTCTTGTGGCAGCGCCTTCATGTCTCTGATGTGTACAGGCAGCCACCGAGAATAGTTCACATGGTCTAACGCAAAGAACAATGGTACGAGTGCCTCTAATACAGTAACATACAGTGGGAAGTTTCTCTCCCGATGGGCTCTAACAAATATGAGAATCAGAATCTCATAGATGCGATCATGTACCAGAACTTGAACGTGGGAGATTTCATACACATTTGTTCCAGCCAGTTGCTGAAACTCTCAACATTAGATCTCTGGTTGAATGCTTCATTCAGTAGCCTATGAAGAACAAGAACAGTGACCTGGTGGGCATGCCGAGTCCTGGTAATGTGTGATACCTTCAGGAATGAATCGGCTGTTCCAGATGAAGCAACTTCAGATTCAGTGAGAGCTGTCGTCCAACCTGACCCATCTAATAAATCGCCAACGGTGTTCCATAGCGCCTTCTCAATGTGCAGTCCGCCCATCATAACTACATATACTTTCTCGCCATAGAGATCTGGTCATTTCCATTGTACGTACTTGGCGAGCGTGAACAGAGGCTGGTCAAACGTAATCACTGGAATTTGTCCTGGGTTGAGATACTCTGTTGCCTGCCGATGTACATCCATGCCATGTTTAATCATTGCTGGTGTGTCTGATTTTTCATAGAAGAGAGGGAGCAGTGCACATATTGCTGTTAGCTCCGATGTTGGCTGTTGTCGAGTGGCGTGATAAGCAGACCATGTAAGTGAACTCGTCTTGCACAGTTCCACATCACTGATATGTTGAAGACAATGTTCCATCCAGTCATATTCTTCACGTTTTGCATCTGCCAGGTCAAGCTTAACAGGTTCACTATTACTCTCTGGTACCTGAACACCAGTAGACTTCAACGAAACTGCAGGAACAGAAGCATAATGGTCTGGAAGCGAGTGAGTATGCGCCCTTGATGGCGGTAATGTGACAGGTTCCCTGATGACACCGGGTTCCCCAGTGCTTGGGAATTGAAATGTACTAATGCCAGTGCCATGAAAAGATGTCGTGGCTGTTGTTGCACTTGGATTGTGATCGAGATTGTCAAGAGCGCCCACAGTAAAGAGTCCTTTTCGCAGAATAGTTGGAGCCACTACACCATCATCTTCAAACCTCTCACATACAGCTGTGGCTAGCCACTCTTCAATCTGCATCACCCTGTCATAGGAAACACTGATACCCATCTGGTGTAACTGTTGGATGATCTTTTTACTTCTAGTCAGTGCGTGTATATTTATGCCAATATAAATTGGTAGTGGAGGTTCTCTGTCCAGAGTGTGCCGGACTTTCGTAGGCGAATTGGGTTTACGTTTCGTGACGTTGTGGACGATGGTTTGTCCATCAGTTAGACACACTTGTGAATCGTTACTCTCTATCAGATTTGGACCATTAACAATCATGGACACGAGACACTGTAGACTCGATGGTAATGATTCCTCCTGACAACGAGGTGGAAACTGGCCGATGAATTGGAATCCTTCATGATGAAAGATATCCTTTCTAACAATTGTTGCTGCTTGTGCCAGTATCAGGGCGTCTTCAGTAAAGTCACGTTTTTTCAGGGCATCTTTAATCATGTCTTTCATTCCATCCTTGAATATTATAACAATGTTCCGGCCATCATGTTGTGCTTGTGCATCAGAGAACCGTTCAAGCAACTGCTCCTTAAATCTGGTTTTGTTAATAGTCTTTATAATTTTCAGCTCCTCAAGCCGATTAACATACAGGGTGTGTAACTCTGATAATTTGAAGATAAGAGTGCCAGCATTGACTGACATTTCAATATAACCAGCAAGTTCAACAAATGTTCTTGACTCATTCATTATATCGTCAGTGTTTATTGTTGCCTTCTGTAACTGTCTCATATGACTGCGATATCGATTTCGAAGGTGGGTCAAACATTTTAAATGATATGTCGCATCCATGGCTATGAGATCTGACCCAACGATCCTAGCAAGTAGCTGGGTATCCTGCAGTTCACTAATCATAGTCTTAAGGCCCGTATCCATATCATATGATGAAACGTGGTGGAGGGGATTATCCTCGTCTGCGCCTTTCTCGCAAAAGAAACATTGTTCTACCATGTTGATTGAGCGCCGCTTACTAGGTTGTCTACATTGTTCATTATCATTTTCATGTGGATTGGATTCCTTTCGCTTTCTCGCTCTTGCCAGTTTGTAGTTGCTGAACTGTACATGACAGGATTTATGCCACGACGCAGAATTGTTCACAAACGTGTCAACGGGTTGATCACTCCCAAACTTCAGTCAGGTTGGGAGCAGATTAATCTCACGGAACTGTTCAATATTCGTCAAGAATGACTGATATGCAGATGTCTTATCGCCGCCTACTGACGGGTTGAGAAGGGGACATCTTAACTCTTCAGCTGTTTTTTCTTGGCAGATGATGCATCGGCTAAAGTCTAGCTCCATGTTGCTTTATCTGAAAAGACATAGGATACTGTAATTTCGAAACAAGGTGCCCATGTGCACTGATAAATTCAGCGTTAGTAAAAACCGGAAATAAAGAAATGACGGAATATCAAGACTTTCTCATAGTAATTGTTGTTTTGGTGTACTTAATAAATGAAATTAGATTAAACATGTCTTACTACACTGTTGTTTGACGGAGTTAATTCGTCACATCCTACTATTCATCACATTAACATATCCATACCACTTTATAAGATTAAGCTGAGCTGAATCTAAAAATGAGTTTACACCTATATCCAAATTTCTGTCATACATCTTAATGTTGTATTGGCGGCCATTTTGAAATTTGACCGCCATCTTGGAAATGGGTGACCTGAGCAAAATGCCATGGCCAACATCGTTTTCAGTGACCCAAGAAACCCCTGAATTGACACCTTATTTGTTCATTTCCGATTTTCACAGTCAGATATACGAAATTTCCATTTTTTGGGCGGCCATTTTGAAATTTGACGGCCATCTTGGAAATGGGTGACCTGAGCAAAATGCCATGGCCAACATCGTTTTCAGTGACCCCGAAAACCCCTGAATTGACACCTCATTTGTTCATATCCGATTTTCACAGCCACATATACGAAATTTTATTTTTCCAAGGCGGCCATCTTGGATTTTGGCCTCCATCTTGGAAAATCGGAACCGATGAAGTGGGTTCCACGGATAAAATCAATAGATAGGTCGAAAAGAAACTCCATGCCAAATTTGGTACTTTTGTCCGGCCGGTAACGTTAATCCTGAAAACTGTTGCTAAGCCACCTGACTATATCTGTGGGAGCATAGGTAAGGGTAGTACAGGTTCCCGTGTATCAATGTACCATTCACTATATGTGGGAGCATAGGTAAGGGTAGTACAGGTTCCCGTGTATCAATGTACCATTCACTATCTGTGGGAGCATAGGTAAGGTTAGTACAGGTTCCCGTGTATCAATGTACCATTCACTATCTGTGGGAGCATAGGTAAGGGTAGTACAGGTTCCCGTGTATCAATGTACCATTCACTATCTCTGGGGCCATAGGTAATAGTATGACATGTTACCGGATATCAATGTACCATTCACTATCTCTGGGGCCATAGGTAATAGTATGACATGTTACCGGATATCAATGTACCATTCACTATCTCTGGGGCCATAGGTAATAGTATGACATGTTACCGGATATCAATGTACCATTCACTATCTGTGGGAGCATAGGTAAGGGTAGTACAGGTTCCCGTGTATCAATGTACCATTCCCTATCTATCTAGAAAAAGAAATGTCACTTAAGTGACAAATGCCCCCGAAGTCAGTGGTTTGTGAATATATGAACGATACGTTTATGTACACAGCTCAAAATGTGACGACATCATAAGCTTGAACGATGTTTATAAATATTCATGGGCATAATGGTAAGATCAGGTAAAAGTTCATCAAAACTGGAAGCTGGCCGATGACAAAGTTATACACAGAACACAAGCAATATGACTTCATTCTAATATAGGGTCATAAGGCATCTTCTTACCTATAAGTGTGACCTTTACCTTGAACCTATGACCCTGTATTTTATTGAAATCATATTGGTTGTGTTCGGTGTATAACTTTGTCATTGGTCACCTTCCAGTTTTGCTGAACTTTTACCTGACCTTACCATTATGCCCATGAATATTTATAAACATGGTTCAAATTTATTATATTCACAAACCACTTCGGGGGCATTTGTCACTTACAGTGACATTTCTTGTTTCTATATATACCGGGAAGTCTATGTAAAACATGTGACTCCTTGGGCAAGGCCAAATTTAATGTCAGGGTTGCCGTTTGAAGACATTTTGTAGAGGACCATATAAGCTAATGGTAAATGCATACCTCTAGCTCTTGCAGTTTCAGAGAAAAAGCTTTTTTAAACATTTTTCTATATAACTCCATGTAAAACAGTGACTCCTGTTTTTTTTAAATGGTAACTCTGTGGTAATATCTGGGGCGGGGCCAGATATTACCACAGAGTTACCATTTAAAAAAAACTGATAGTGTACCATAAGCTTATAGTAAATGCAAAATATTAAACCTCGGGCTTTTGTAGTTTCAGAGAATAGTTTTTAAGTTTCTCCATATGCAAGTCTATGTTAAACATATGACACAAGGGATCTGGCCAAATATGACCCCAGGGTCATCATTTGAACATCTTGGTAGAAGACCATAAGCTTACGGTAAATGCTAGGTAATAATCCTTTTGCTCTTGTAGTTTCAGAAAAGATTTTTCCCCTATATAAGTCTATGTTAAACTATGAACCCTGGGGTGGGCCAGATCTGACCCTAGGGTCACCATTTGAACAACACTGGGATAATTATATTCCTATACTGTTTATTTCACAAACAAGTGTATACAAATTATAAAGTGGAAAATGTGTCCTTACACTCACAATATCAAACTTAACTTAGAAATATATAGAGAAAATATGTTACATTCTTGGTTGGTCAGTTCAGGTTCTGTTTGTAGGCCCTGATCTGAATTCCCTAGTCATATTGTTTGAACAATAGCGAGGACGGAAACAATGGTAAACAATGTAAATAAAATGTTATACAATACAGTTGGTATTTCAATGTATATAAACCACAAACGATCAACAGCATAAGCCAAGTTTACGTGACAGCTATCATGGCACAGCTGTTAATGACAACCACATTTAAATTACAGATATCTTCTATAGCATAGTTTGTAACCTCATGTAAGTGGGTAGTTAACATTCCGGTACATGCAATCGCCCATGAAACAGGCACAGCTGTTTAATGCCAAGCACACAAGGTCATGGCACAGCTGTTAATGTCAACCACACAATGTCATGGCACAGCTGTTAATGCCAAGCAGACAAAGTCAAGGCACAGCTCTTAATGACAAACACACAAATTCATGGCACAGCTGTTAATGACAACCACAGTCATGGCACAGCTCTTAATGACAACCGCACAACGTCATGGCACAGTTGTTAATGACAACCACAGTCATGGCACAGCTCTTAATGACAAAAACACAAGGTCATGGCACAGCTCTTAATGACAAAAACACATGGTCATGGCACAGCTGTAAATGACAACTGCACAACGTCATGGCAAGCTGTTAATTGAATTGAACTGAATTGGGGGTTTAAGGCGCACCAACACATGAAAGGTTATATGGCGCCTAACAGGAATGAACATGCCAGGCTCATCCCCCATGTACATCGAAAATATGGAGACGGGCCCAGAACCTTCTTGCAGAGTTGCTGCAAATTCTATTGTAGACACTCCATTTACGCTGGAGCCACGTTGTTTTTCTGCCACTGCTCTAGTGATATGAGTGAGATGGCACACAGCTGTTAATGACAACCACAGTCATGGCACAGCTGTTAATGACAACCACAGTCATGGCACAGCTGTCAATCACAAACAAGTACAAGCTGATTGTAGAAGTGGCAAATCGTGTAATTTGCCAAACTCTTCATGTGTGACATTGGTGATATTAAAGGGGTTGATGCACTATTTTCAAACAAGATTTATTTTAAAGGGCTATGAAAAAAAAGAGTAAAATGCTAAAAGAATTATCAAAAATGCCATGAAAAATAAAGAAGAAGAAACATAAATGGAGGTGGCCATCTTGGAACGATGATGTCATCGAGCCTTTTTACCATACGGCATATTGACAAAATGTCTTTTAAAGCAAAGAAAATCTCTGCAAATTAAAAATAAGCATACAGTGTATACATATTACATCTGTATATTTATTTTTCATCCATTTGCAGTGATTTTCTTTGCTTCAAAATGTATTTAGTCTGAATGCCATATGTGGTAAAAAGGCATGATGATGTCATCGTTAAAAGATGGCTGCCTCCATTTATGTTCTTTGCAAATTTTCATTAGGTCATATCTCCTTTATTTTTCATAGTGTCTCCGTGGCCGGATGGTTGACGACGTTGCATAGTAAACCTTGCCTCTCACCACAGCGGGTTCGAATTCCACTGGGAGCTTGACTTGTGCGGAAGTGTTGATTCTTATGGATGGCGGGAGGTGTACAGTACTGGTTCTACTCAGGAAAAGTGGGTGGTCTGCCTCCACCCACAAAAAAATTGACCGTCATATAATATTATAACCTTGTATGTGTTGAAAATGATTTTTCATGGCATTTTGATAATTCTTTCAATTTTTTTCAAGTTTTTAAGAGCCCTTTTAAATAAATCGTGTTTGAAAATAGTGCATCAACCCCTTCAACAAATGGCTATGGCTTCCACATTTGACTGTATATGTGTCTGTGACTTGACTAATTAAGGAGATAGAGAAAGCTTTGTTTGGTGTTTAACATAATTTTTTAGCACATTTTAGGCTATGAATGACAGTTGATTTTTGTGGTGAAGCCAGATAACCCACATATTCTTGAGTAGAACCAGTACTGTATACCTCCTGCCATCCACAAAAATCAACACTTTCTCACAAGTTGAGCTCCCATTTGGATTGAAACCCTCAATGGTGAGAGGTGAGAATGTTTACAACGCAACGTCATTAACCCCTCGACCATGGAGGCTAGGGAAAGGACTGTCGTTTACTAGGTTCTAACAAATATGTATACATTAAATGACTCCAACCTTTCCCTGAAATATTAACATCTCAATTTTACATTTTATAAAAAATGTATGAAATACGAATATCATTTACTACCTCCTTAACAATGGGGCCTTCCATTGAAAAGTGTCAAATTACCAGGTATGGAGTATTTGTACTTCTGAAGTTTTATTCAAACACCTAATTAAATCTGAAGGTTACGTGATCTTGTGGTGATTTATGAGATGTTCATAATATGAGTACCCAAAAGGTTTAAAGGTACATTAGCCATAACTATTAGCTTATAAAACACAAAATAATTTACTCAGTATATATATAATGAGGCGAAAAAAGTTCATTCAACACATATGCACCATATTATATAATAACGCATATTCGTTGCTATTTTGAAACAATTCACCATATGAACCTACGTCATTGAACTGTTCGGAGCTTTCTGTTTCAAAGTTGGAAATATTATGAGTAGCCTGCGAAAGCAAACCTATCACGATTAACTAATGTAGCATTTTTAACACAGGTGTTTTTTGGCATAATCTCGCTAAAATAAGCATAGTTATTGTATTTATCCAGGCACATTCCATTATTGAAGATTGTTAAATAAGCAAGAATTGTCACTGTATTCTTGTCACTGTAAGTGACAAATGGCCCCCTAAGTGGTTTTGACCGTTGACCTCTAAGTGTGACCTTGACCTTGGAACCACAGACAAAGATTTTGAGTGCGAAAGTATAATATGACTGAGTGGGTACATGTCACGTGTCTATGGCCTGGCAATTCAGAGTGGCAACACTATAAAGTTGAACTACAAGTAGACACCGTCGTGATATGGCAGACAGATTGTTAAAAGCAAGGTTACATTAAACCCCATACATACATACATTTTATATAACACTAAGCTGACAACAAATTGATCCCTGTGTGTCATCAATGCAAGCGGACGACACAGACATACACGTATGAGTATTATAGATTTAGATGCACGTTTTGCAATATGTTTATAGTCATCCAAAGATTTATATGTGAGGATTTCAATGATAGAATGCAAAGTTATTTAGAACACTAATATTTTACAAAGTTGCTAATAAACAATTTAATTGCACTGTTATACAATATCTTGTAAACACTAAAAGTTGCAAAAATATATCAAATAACTAAAACTGCGTAAAATGGCAGGGAAAATCTAAAAAATGAAATATGACAACATTTTTGGAATTTTAAATCAACTACGAAAAATGTAATTGTTACAGTTGACTCATTTTGTTTGAAAATTAACTCTTAACCCGCTAAGCACGACTATAATACCCTTTGCATCCATTGTAAACCCAGATCAGCCTGCGAGTAATTCAAAACACCCCTTTGTCATATAAATAGAATGGTCTTAATTCAAACAAAGAAGAGTCCATTATATATATGTAGTGGGTTAAGGGTTAAATTACACAAACAAATAACTAGGCTAACAAGAAGACAAGCTGTCCTTACTTCATCATGATGAATACATGTAGTGCAATTATATAAATAATTTTTAATTTTTCAAACATATGACAGAGAAATAATGAGTGCCCTCCCTGGCAACAGGACTTATATAAGCATATAAATATTTAGAAAATTGTAAAATTTTATTTTTAACAACTTGCCTGATTTCTTTACCAGAAAACTATAAATAAATATGTTGTTATAGAATACTGGCTGATATAAAATACATGTCAAAAAGTGTTTTCCAACATAATATCAAAATAAAGCTATATGTGGGATATATTCCAGCATAATACCAACATGCAGCTATAAATTGAATATATTCCAACATAACATCAACATGAAGCTATATATGGAATATATTCCAATATAATATCAACATGCAGCTATAAAAAGAATAGATTCCAACATTATACCAACATGAAGCTATATATGGGATATAGTCCAACATAATATCAACATGAAGCTATATATGGGATATAGCCCAACATAATATCACCATGAAGCTACGTATGAGATATATACCAACATAAAATCAACATGAAGCTATATATAGGATATATTTCAACATTATACCAACATGAAGACATATATGGGATATATTCCCACATAATATCAACATGAAGCTATATAAGAGGTTCGAACATAATATCAACATGCAGCTATAAATCAAATATATTCCAACATAATATCAACATGAAGCTAAACCAACATAATATCAACATGCAGCTATATATGGGATATAGTCCAACATGATATCAACATGCAGCTATAAAAGGAATATATTCCAACATAATATCAACATGAAGCTATATATGGGATATAGCCCAACATAATATCAACATGAAGCTACGTATGAGATATATTCCAACATAATATCAACATGAAGCTATATATGGGATATAGCCCAACATAATATCAACATGAAGCTACGTATGAAATATAGTCCAACATAATATCAACATGAAGCTATGTATGAAATATAGTCCAACATAATATCAACATGAAGCTATATATGGGATATAGCCCAACATAATATCAACATGAAGCTACGTATGAGACATGTTTCAACATAATATTAACATTAAGCTATGTGCGATATATTCCAATATAATATCAACATGAAACTATATATGAGATATGTCCCACCATAATATCAACATGAAGCTATATATGAGATACATTACAGCATAATATCAACATGAAGCTATATATGAGATATATTCCAACATAAAATCAACATCAATCTATATATGGGATGTGTTCCAACACAATATCAACATGAAGCTATATATGAGATACATTACAGCATAATATTAACATGAAGCTATATACGAGACATATTCCAAAATATCAACATGAGATATATTTCAAAACAGAAGCTATATAATTTGTATGAGGTATTTCAACATGATTCTATTACTAGTGACCACTCCCTCTCTACCATTTTAACCAAAATCCAAAGTCAAATATTACTATATTTAAACAGGGATCAAATTTAATATTCTAGTCACTTGCTACAAAAACAAGAGCCACAATGTCAGTCAGAGCTCTAACCTTAAACAGTTACAAGTTTTATAACTGCTGGAAGTTATTAAAATGCCAAATTATTATCTCTCTTTGCTTAAGAGTAGCAGTTACTTTTCCCTAGTAATCATTTGTAACCTTAATCAGTTACCAAGATCATTTGCTAATGAATTGAAATAGTTGCCAAATGTGCTGTGTTTATTTATGTCTGAATACTTATTATTAAGGATAAATACAGTACAGCTCACGCGAAACCCACACTTTACTCTTTAACGCCGAGTGAGGAATTTACAAATCGCGTAATTACGCGGAGTTTCGATGATAAAACTCAAGGAGTCGGAAAAGCTTCTCGGCATACTTACGTCACGAAAGTACGCCACGATACTCCGCATAGACAAACTTGGAGTTCGCCGAGTCAAAACTGCACAGGTAAAAGGTGCAACTTTTTCTAATTGCAGTCATTTTAATGCATAATTGTTCAATAACTTTAGAAAACATCGAAGCAGAAGACTTTTGTTTTGTTTTGGAAAAGCGGATGTGGGGAAATTTAAATGCCCGGATTATGTATACGTACTGGGTTACGACAGTTATAATTATGACGGTTCCTATTACCGGCTTCGCGGCGACTGAACATAACATTCAATTAGTAATTATTATACTGGAAATTATAATTATGTTTTTTTAAATAATTAGTCTTTCTTTGTATCAAATTTTACTATTCTGATGTTTATTATTACATCGATGGTTTCTTTAGTCAGAAATAATCAGAAACAAGTGTGACCTTGACCTTTGAGGTACGGACCTGGGTATTGCGCGCGACACATCGTCTTGTTATGTTGATTACTTGTGCCAAGTTAATTAAAAATCCATGCAGGGGTTTTGAAGGTACCGTCCGGACACGAACTGGGGAATGACAGAATCCGGACAGAAGGACAGACAGACAGAAGGACGGTGCGATTACTATATGCCCCCGAAAGTTTTTGAGGGCATAAAAATGGTAAAGAATTCCGGGTCATAAACCTGTTATTAGTGTCGCCTTGTTAAAAGATACATACATAGCCAAGGGTTATGGGTATTTATGTTGGTAGGAAAACTGTGACTTTCGGACAACAAAAACGAACAAAACTTATGATTAAATGCATTAAAAGTTTAAAATACGTATTTGTTTCGAAATTTATTCATTGTATTTATCAGTCGTGTCAACTTTGCACATAAAAGATGCACTCGGTGTCTCATTGTTTGTACTTTTTCTGGCGACTGATTGCTTTTTCAAGTGCGATATTGGACAAGTTTAAAAGTTGTCGGAAAATTCAGATTTTTTCCCAATAATAATTCACCACAGGTGTGCACTCATGGTTAATTGGATTCTACGCGGAGTAACTCGGAGTGTGAGTGACTCGACAATGGCATACTTTCGCCGCGTGAATTCGCCGAGTACAAACACCGACTCCTCGTAGATACGCGCGGAATTCGATACGACCAAACTCGGCGATTCGAGTAAAGTGTGGGTTTCGCGTGAGCTGAACTGTACATCTTCATCAAGATCCAATTAGCAGTTGTTCACTAATTATCATGTTGGAGTTTACAAAATGATTTTTAATGAATTTTGTTGCATAACAGTGGGTAACCTGAGAGGCCTTGCGCACTGGATTTTCGATGCTCATAGAATTTTATTGCATGATTGTAAAGTTGAATAATCACCCTACCTGGAGAAAATTGTCATATATGTAGGAAAATTCCTGTACAGAAGATAGAATGCATCTAAACTGGAGTGATTTTGTGGTAGTAACTGATTCTGGTTACTATACGAGTTTTAGGTCTTTTTTAAATAACAGTCACAGGTTATGAAAAACGTAACTGTTTAAGGTTAGAGCTCTGACTGAATGTTGTACTACCTATTTTAATCAAGGTGCTTGCATTAATCATTTAGAACCTTCATTGCCATACACGTAAATGATGACATTTTTTCACTCGGCTAGGACTTAGTGGGTTTTCTTTATTATTTGCAAAATTTAGCAAGTGCTGATATTTTCTACTTGCAATCTGCAAAATATAACTGCATTTAGCAAGTTTTTAAGTGTTAAATTTGAACCCTGATTTAAATGCATTATTCTGATCTGTGACACATTTGTTGCTAAGTAGTAAGTAATACATTCATCTTAAGCTGCGGTTGTTCAGGGATCCATAGTTTGTATGCGTTGAGAATAACATTTATGTTAAGTTAATTGTCTAAAACAATGACTAACACGGTGCAAGTTTAGTATGCGGTCAAATTATTTAAGTTGGAATCAGTAATGGCAATTTAATGGCAGTTTTGAAAAATAATCTCATTAAAAATTTACTTTTTATTTTAAAGCAGTTCTTAGATTGGTTAAATAGTGATTCTGTTGTTATGTACCCAATATCATTCTCCTGTTGTTATGGACTCCCAATATCATGCTTCTGTTGTTAAGGAATCCATATCATGCTTCTACTATTGTTAAGGAATCCATATCATGCTTCTGTTGTTAAGGAATCCATATCATGCTTCTACTGTTGTTAAGGAATCCATATCATGCTTCTGTTGTTAAGGAATCCATATCATGCTTCTACTGTTGTTAAGGAATCCATATCATGCTTCTGTTGTTAAGGAATCCATATCATGCTTCTACTGTTGTTAAGGAATCTATATCATGCTTCTACTGTTGTTAAGGAATCCATATCATGCTTCTGTTGTTAAGGAATCCATATCATGCTTCTACTGTTGTTAAGGAATCCATATCATGCTTCTACTGTTGTTAAGGAATCCATATCATGCTTCTACTGTTGTTAAGGAATCCATATCATGCTTCTACTGTTGTTAAGGAATCCATATCATGCTTCTGTTGTTAAGGACTCCATATCATGCTTCTACTGTTGTTAAGGAATCCATATCATGCTTCTGTTGTTAAGGAATCCATATCATGCTTCTACTGTTGTTAAGGAATCCATATCATGCTTCTACTGTTGTTAAGGAATCCATATCATGCTTCTGTTGTTAAGGAATCCATATCATGCTTCTACTGTTGTTAAGGACTCCTTCCTATGATTGTACTAAGAAATGGGCACTCTTCTTGATGCTAATATTAGGCACTCATTCTATACAGAGAGCTGACATATAGTTCTTGACACCTGTATCAAACATTGACAAGTCTTACCATTGTTACACAAGTATTGGCGAGGATATATTTTGTTTCCTTGGGATAACTCCTAATTCACAAGTTGTTTCTCCAAAGAATAATTCTTAATTGCAACATCAGACTCGGTGACCAGCAGCTCCATATTGTCACATGACTTGTTCTTGAATGCCTCGGCTATAGTCTTGGCGGCCGTAATGTGCTCCAGGCCAACCAAACACTTCTGATTCACCTCCAAGATCACATGACCAACCTTCAAACCTCCAGATTCATATGCAGAACCACCAGGCTGCAGAAGACATCAAATGTAGATATTATAACTAAAGCTCTGTGATATATATTAATAACGCAATATCAACAAGAAATGTCTGCACATTTCAATTCATTTAGATTATGGATGTTATGCAGACATTATACCCAACTTTGACTTTGAACAACAAGTCTTCCCTCGACCTTAAGTTACAGGAACTTGGGAGTTAAAATTGACACATTGTGTTAAAGGGATAAACATTTATGCAAAGGGAAATGCAAACCTGTCTATTGGTAATAAGGACATAGCTGTCAAGGCCCAATGGATGTCAGGATGAGATGAGCCCAAGAGGCAGTTAACCCATGGTTAGGGGGTCAGTGGGGTGAAGCCCACTGAAGCTCGAGACATTAGTTTTAGCATAAAGGTATACTCATTATACTGTTAATATGATCATATCTTTTAACTGAATTCATTTAAGATACAAATTCAATATACGGAAGCGATACGGAAATCCTGGTTAAACTATACTAAATGTTATCGAGTTTTTGGTACAATATATACTAAATTTCATCAAAAATATCGCAGACAAAAAATACCTTGGTCAAACTGTTTGACTTCTGAAGTCTAAGTGTAACCTTGACATTGATGGCAGGAGAGAGAGAGAGAGAGAGAGAGAAAGAGAGAGAGAGAGAAGGGAGGACACTCACCTGTAGATTGATAACCCTGGGTAATACAGACAGAGAGAGAGAGAGAGAGAGAGAGAGAAGGGAGGACAGAGACTCACCTGTAGGTTGATAACCCTGGGTAATACAGACAGAGAGAGAGAGAGAGAGAGAGAGAAGGGAGGACAGAGACTCACCTGTAGATTGATAACCCTGGGTAATGGTTGTCGTGTATTAGCCCCACCCTCTATAGCCATACCGAGAGGGCTTAGTCTTGTATATGGGCACTATCTCTAATGGAATGTCCCCATACTTCTGTCTTGCCTCGGCTATCTGACGTGCCTCCTGAAATATACACAGACAGATAAGTATACAGTTAGGTAAGCTAGGTTGGTGCTGAAGTTTCAAATGTAGTAGCCAAAATATACACAGACTGGTAAGCTAGGTTGGTGCTGAAGTTTCATATATAGTAGCCAAAATATACACAGACTGGTAAGCTAGGTTGGTGCTGAAGTTTCAAATGTAGTAGCCAAAATATACACAGACTGGTAAGCTAGGTTGGTGCTGAAGTTTCAAATGTAGTAGCCAAAATATACACAGACAGGTAAGCTAGGTTGGTGCTGAAGATTCAAATGTAGTAGCCAAAATATACACAGACAGGTAAGCTAGGATGGTGCTGAAGTTTCAAATGTAGTAGCCAAAATATACACAGACAGGTAAGCTAGGTTGGTGCTGAAGTTTCAAATGTAGTAGCCAAAATATACACAGACAGGTAAGCTAAGTTGGTGCTGAAGATTCAAATGCAGTAGCCAAAATATACACAGACTGGTAAGCTAGGTTGGTACTGAAGATTCAAATGTAGTAGCCAAAATATACACAGACAGGTAAGCTAGGTTGGTGCTGAAGATTTAAATGTAGTAGCCAAAATATACACAGACAGGTAAGCTAGGTTGGTGCTGAAGTTTCAAATGTAGTAGCCAAAATATACACAGACAGGTAAGCTAGGTTGGTGCTGAAGTTTCAAATGTAGTAGCCAAAATATACACAGACAGGTAAGCTAGGATGGTGCTGAAGATTCAAATGTAGTAGCCAAAATATACACAGACAGGTAAGCTAGGTTGGTGCTGAAGTTTCAAATGTAGTAGCCAAAATATACATAGACAGGTAAGCTAGGTTGGTGCTGAAGTTTCAAATGTAGTAGCCAAAATATACACAGACAGGTAAGCTAGGATGGTGCTGAAGATTCAAATGTAGTAGCCAAAATATACACAGACAGGTAAGCTAGGTTGGTGCTGAAGTTTTAAATGAAGTAGCAAAATATACTCAGACAGGTAGGCTATGTTGGTGCATACGTTTCAAACATAGTTGCCAACATATGCATGCACAGACTGGTAAGCCAGGTTGGTGTTAAAGTTTCAAATGAAGTAGCCAAATATACTCAGACAGGTAGGCTATGTTGGTGCTAAAGTTTCAAACAAAGTTGCCAACATATGCACAGACTGGTAAGCCAGGTTGGTGTTGAAGTTTCAAATGAAGTAGCCAAATATACTCAGACAGGTAGGCTATGTTGGTGCTAAAGTTTCAAACATAGTTGCCAACATATGCACAGACTGGTAAGCCAGGTTGGTGTTGAAGTTTCAAATGAAGTAGCCAAATATACTCAGACTGGTAGGCTATGTTGGTGCTAAAGTTTCAAACATAGTTGCCAACATATGCACAGACTTGTAAGCCAGGTTGGTGTTAAAGTTTCAAATGAAGTAGCCAAATATACTCAGACAGGTAGGCTATGTTGGTGCTAAAGTTTCAAACATAGTTGCCAACATATGCACAGACTGGTAAGCCAGGTTGGTGTTGAAGTTTCAAATGAAGTAGCCAAATATACTCAGACTGGTAGGCTAGGTTGGTGCTAAAGTTCCAAAAATAGTTGCCAACATATGCACAGACTGGTAAGCCAGGTTGGTGCTAAAGTTTCAAATGTAGTAGCCAACATATGCACAGACTGGTAACAAAATGCAAAAACACTTTACTTTTCAAGATAATTTCTGAAATGTGTGTATTGTGTTTTTTAGCAACTGCTAGCACAAACATAGGTTAGCATGGTCAGATCTAAGGTGGTTGATATATGCATCCATATGTATTAAATGTGCAAATATAGAACTAAATTAGATTTTATTTTGACAACCTAGTTAACATAAATTTGATAGTGGATAAGGCACAACCATGTGAAGATATGTTTGGAAGTGGATCAGGAACAAATTTTAAATGTCAAATATATCATACTGCTGCTTCCTACCAAGTTCCGTCAAAATGAAACAAGCGAGGAGGAGTAGCAGCGAAACATTTGTGACAGATGGACAGACAGATGGCTTGACGGATGGAAAGAAGCAGCAAAAATAATACTTTGTGGAGGGAGACATAATTATAAAGATATTTTAGAATGGTATAATCCAAACTGTGCAAACTTTTGAAAACAAATCAGATGAGTTGATGATACACAGTCAGAAAACTAATATAACATTTATGCAAAAATTAACAAATTAAAGCTACTGAAAATTCAAGAAAGGTCAATGCAGTGTGGCAGTAAGTACAAATTGTAGTTATTGTTAATTATGCAAAATTATTTATACAAAAAAAGTCCAAGGTTAATTTTGTTTTGTTTGTATTATGCTTTACGTCATTTTCAACACATGTAAGGTTATATATGACGGTCGATTTTTTGTGGTGGAGGCAGACCACCCATTTTTCCTGGGTAGAACCAGTACTGTACACCTCCCGCCATCCGTAAGAATCGACACTTCCTCACTTACAAGTCGAGCTCCCAGTTGGTTTCGAACCCGCAGCGGTGAGAGGCGAAGGTTTACAACTATAACGCTATCAATCCAAGGTTAAACAGAACAATAATGCAGATGCACATACATTTGAGGTCAAACCATAGCTGTCAAGGCCCAATGGAAGTCAAGAGCAAGATGCGTTATTGGGATGAAGCTGCCTGAAGCTTGAGATGGTCTCTGGTTGAATTTTAGCTCGAGACAGTACACTCATAATACTGTTCATATGAACGTATATTTTAACTGAATTCATTCCTCACACAATATATGGAAACTATACTAAATTTTATCAAGTTTTGTTATAAAATATTCTAAATTTTATTTAAAAAGTTGACGACAAAAAAATAATTATGGTCAAATTGTAGAATGCGTGAGAATGTAACAATTATATGTGTGTGACTGTGCGTAATGTGACACAAACATGCATGTGTCTCACGCCCAATGCGTGAGACTTAACAGGTTGGATACTGTTCTATTGCAATATAATAACAGACAATTCTGATTAAGTATTACACAGACAATGGTCAAATGAAAAATAGGTAAAGATCAGTCATATCCATGACAAAGGTGATTATACAACGGTGCTACTTTGGAAACTGAGCTAACCGGAAGTGGTTACCATACTTGTAACACTTCTCTTAAAGATCCAGTGGTTACGAGATCATGCAATCTCAGCCCTGACTGTCTATGGATCGAATTTCATTCCACGGAGACTTAAAACCAATATTACTACATAGCATCAAATGCATTATAAATGACACTGAGTCGACATTCTAGTGTGCCCCTCTATGGGGAAACTGTGCTGGGGATTGTAAAACTTAGAGTTACACAAACATGCTGATGCAACTAAAGTGAATTGCTGTTTAACGGCTCATACATTATGTATGTGTCATTTCAGGCTGCCCCAGAAAGGGGAATGATGTACAGGAATCTGGGAAGCTACCCTACTCTTACTTTTGAATGGATTCCTATGGTTCCTTCACATTTTAGGAGGACAGACTCCGATACACCGAACCCCATGTTCATTTTCCCATTCGGCGGACGAGGCTAGTGGAAGTGTCTTGACTAAGGACATACCAAAGTAATCCAATGGCACCAGACAGTTCCACTAAATTTAGAAACTTCTTTCTTTTTTCAGTTATGTCCAGTACTTCTCCATTGTTCCCATGAAGTCATACACTTTTCTACTACAAACAAGAAATGTGGAAACCATATTTTGACCTTGACCCCAGTGACCTCAAATACAATCTCAAGCTTCCTTTCCATATAAGCTACCCCTACTCAGCAAGTTTTGTTCAATTATCTCATTCCTAACTAAAGGTATTGAGTAGAAACCATGAGTTTGACACCCGCCTGGCTACCAGCCCACACGCACACACCAAACGACTTCGCCAATCTAATAACCAGAGTTTTCCAAAGGAAAACCTGGAAAAAAATTGAAAAACTCTGGTAAAAAAACATTAAATTGCAAGACAATACAGAAGCATGCAACAACGTTTCACTACCTTTTTCTTTCGTGCCATGATGGACAGATCCACCTGTGAGTAGACCTGGGGTCGAGGGATTTTGACAGGGTCCAGAGTTAAACAAGAATCCATTCTCCCACAATTTATGTTAAATACACGTCATATAACATTCACCAGAACTTGCAAGTTCAAGTACATTATTAGATCAAATCAAAGATCAGTGCTTTACTTCAACAATATTCTTGTAAGTCTATACTGATGCAATACATATTACAGTCATTGACATATTGCACACGTTTTCATCCGTCTCTAAATTTTCTATTATTAAAAAAGAAATATTTTACCCAAGCATAATAATCCATCTTTCAATGTCAAACAGCACCGAGACTAAGTCTGTGACAGACTGATGTGAAATGCTGCAGGTAAACTATTTCCCCTATCAGGGTGTGGCCAATAGAATGTATCTACATGGAAACTGTTACTATGACACCATGAAACTAATGAATGCAAATGTCTCAATATTTGATCTTCTGCTGTTTACATCTGTAACACATCACATTACCCTATTTGGAATTGTGTAACCTAATCTGCTGTTACTTTTTAGCATTACGGAGATTAATATTTAATAACACGTTAATTAAGACTTCAAATTGTAACTCTTTTATTCAGTATTTTGGTGCCTTGCATGCATGGACTTTTTCAAGAATGAAATATTTACTTCTTAATTACTTGGTAAGCATAATTTTAGCAAACACAAAATAGACGGCCTACACTGAGTGAAATTAAAAATCCAATTTTAGACATGAATTCATTCCAAGCAGAAGCCAAATCAAAATCCACACAAGTAACAGAACACAAATGTGTCAGGGATGCCACACTGGTTCAGGTGTGACATAAGCCAGCCAGTGCAGATTTCGGTACCCAGCACATGTGTGGAATATACACCATTAGCAGATATTGATTTTTAGTTGGTATTTGTCATCACCCAAAGTCTGGCAATTGTAGTCAAGATCCCTGGGAAAAAATCACCAATATAATAACAATGTGGTGGTGAAGCATGAAATCAACAATAAACTGAAAGTGTTACCATGGCAACCAGAAGTATTTGCTGAGAAAATAATACAGGTGTAAACAGGTACACCAAAGTCATTTATTGATCTGTAGGTAATAGTTACAGGGCATGAAAGAGGTTGGTTTGCAACTGGTATCATGGCTTGTGGCACCAACAGGAGTCGTTATGTAAGAGTTATGTGTCATTATGTAAGAGTTATGTGTCATTATGTAAGAGTTATGTGTCGTTATGTAAGAGTTATGTAAGAAAATCGAGACAATGTCGATATTTTTCTCGCACAAAGACCCAACTGTTTTATTGCATTTTATTTGCATTTTTAAGTTTGCGTTGCTATTTTATCACATATATTTGTATTCTTTATTGTCCCCCAACTTTTTCAAAATGATTATTTTCCCTTTAGTTAAGAGCCATTTTCACCAAATAGTCAGAGCCATTTTCACCAAATAGTCATGCAAAAAAAAAAGTTTGTTTCTGGTCTTCCAACTGACCCTATTTTTTAAAGGGACACTGTCCGTAACTTTTAGTTTATAAAACACACAATAATTATGTTCGCAAACATTACACACCAAACATTATTGAATATTTACTAATTAAAAGTAAGATTGTTTAACGGAATTCAATCGCGTTACAAAAAAAAGTAAATCCGCTTTGTGCGTTTGAACTCACAGCCCAAACTAAAATTACACTCACAGTAATAATAGTGTGCGTGAGCGTAAAGTGGTCGATCACGCTCCCGAATGAGCTAAGCGGGCTATACATATTTCGCAATACATACTGTGGTGAAAACCTAATGCGCTAATGGAAGTCACGTGATCGCAGAAAAGGTAAATATTGTGGGTCCCACTTTATTTACATATAATAATTAAAACTTTTTTTTTTCAAACTCACGAATGTATTCCTACATACTTCTTAGGGTCTATCCTCATGTTTTCATGTATACATTTCACTGAATAAAAGTCAGCCAGTTATTTGGTTATGCTCAATATCTGCTTACTTACGGACAGTGTCCCTTTAAGGCCTTTATGAGCACAAAAAAAAAAATAATTGTTTTTTAGGTTTTTAAGGCATGTAAGTGTTGTGGAACACTCATATTATGTAATATGTTCAAGAAAACATGCTTTTGATATATTTGATTTGAATTTAGTATAGTAAGGATTAATTCTAAAAAATAAAAAATAAAGATTTTCGTCTCGAAGCACTTGGAAAGAGAGTGTAACAACCTGCCCTAAGTTTTGGGGGAAAAAGACCAGAAACAGACCTATTTTGTTTTTTTGGCCTCATGAACTTTGAAAGAGAGTGTGTAAAACAAATTAAAACAACCGACGTTGTTGATTTCAAGTTTATTCATGCTTTACAAAAAGAGTGCACGTCAGCGAAGAAATGGAATATCATGTTCAAGTTCAATTAGAGCACAGAAAAGTGTTCAGTTACCAGAATGTCTCGTTTAAGTTTCTCAAAAACGTTTCCAGTTAGCCAGTATCTCAAATAAAGTCTCTAGTCAGCAATATCTGAATTAAAGTTTCCAGTTAAGATACTTGCTAACTTTAAAATTTATTTCAGATACTCGCCAACTGTAAAATATATTTCAGATACTCGCTAACTGTACAATTTATTTCAGATACTCGCCAACTGTAAAATTTATTTCAGATACTCGCTAACTGTAAAACTGATTTCAGATACTCGTTAATTATTGCAGATACTCGCTAACTACAATTTATTTCAGATACAGTACTCGCCAACTGTAAAATTTATTTCAGATACTCATTAATTGTAAAATTTATTTCAGATACTCGCTAACTGTAAAATTTATGTCAGATACTCGATAACTGTACAATTTATTTCAGATACTCGCTAAACTAGAACCTTTGCTTAAGACACTTCATTCAAAGAGTCTGAAAATATGATATTCTGAAATACTATATGTGCAAAAACATTTACATACAAAGCAGTGAATGCACACATCAACATACACAGCACACACTAACATGTAGGGCTGGGACGAGTCAAGATTTTGTGCCTGAGTACCCAACTCTGTATTACTCAGGGGTACACAGGTACTCATTTAAGGTTATTTTCCATGGAAATGAAGTTGATAAAAGACAATTACCAATCTTAAGAATTGACCCCTTTCTTCTGCTCAAACAAACCTTGTTTAATACAAACAATGAGCTAAGGAGTTTTGTCATGATTGGCTAAGGATGCAATAACCATAAAGTCACATGACTGACAGGTTTCATCAAAACATAACAAGTTTAACACGTCACTTATCTTGGTCCCATGAGAGATTGATCATCTCGGTCCCGTGAGAGATTGATCATCTCAATCGTGTGTGAGATTGATGATCTCGGTCCCGTGAGAGATTGATAACAAGTAATTGATAACTTGCTCTTGTATCAAAGACATTTATAATGCAGCATGAACGGGATTAGTACGGACAAATAAATTATTTTGTATATTCTGTAATCGGCAGTCACATAAAAGACCCTTATGCTTTGGTAATTGTATGCGTTGTTTATTTAGCACAGAGAACGGGTTCATGCATAGCCTGACCGAATACCCGGGTACTCAAGTACTCAGGTACTCATGTACTCATCACAACCCTTCAAACATACATAACATATTGCTGCAGTTTTGGTACTTACATAATTGTAACTATTTATAGAACTCTACAAAGAAGTAAAACAAGGTGCAAGTTAAATGAATAATTATTAATAAACATGAAAGGTACACACGGAAATCTTGATTGTATTAAAACTCGTGGCATCCCGTTAGTTTTTCGCATAGCTTGCATTCGTTTAATTATTAATACTAATCATAACTAGATGGGTGTTCCGCGGAACACGTGTGTCGCCTGTCAGTGCTTTGTCAGTACATGTATAACAAGATCTTTTGGACCCAAATAAATGACCTTGACAAACTGGCCTGAGTACGTTTTCGTGAAGAGAACAATGAGTATTTAACCCATATAATGACCTTCAGTGTGACCTTGACCATTATATTTTAGCATGGCCATGTCGATGTCATCATGACAAGTATATATTGAACGTTTGATGAAGAAATATCAAGAAATGAGAAAGTTACAGCCAACGTTAAGATTTCGTGAAGAAAAAAACAAGTATTTAACCCATATAATGACCTTCAGTGTGACCTTGACCTTTATATTTTTAATATGGTCATGTCGATGTTGTCATGATGAGTATATATTGAAAGTTTCATGAATAAATACAAAGAAATGAGAAAGTTATAACCAACGTTAAGTTTTCGTGAAGAAAAAAACGATTATTTAACCCATATAATGACCTTCAGTGTGACCTTGACCTTTCTATTTTAGCAAGGCCATGTCGATGTCATCATGAAAAGTATATATTGAACGTTTGATGAAGAAATATTCAAGAAATGAGAAAGTTACAGCCAATGTTAAGATTTTGTGAAGAAAAAAATGAGTATTTAACCCATAAAATGACGTTCAGTGTGACCTTGACCTTTATATTTTTAGTATGGTCATGTCGATGTTGTCATGATGAGTATATATTGAAATGAATTGAATTGAATTTTGTTTAACGGCTCATCAACACAGTATAGGTTATTTAGAGCCGCCCCAGAGAGAGGGGAAGGATACATAGGAATCCGGGAACCTGCCCTACTCTTATTATCGAATAGATTCCTATGGTTCTTTAACATGCTCGGAGGATAGACTGATACACGGGACCGCCCGGTTTACATCCCCATCAGACGGACGAGGCTAAGGGAAAGTGTCTTGCCCAAGAACACACCGACGGAACTCAGTGGCACCACAGAGGATTGAACCCGGGGCCTCCGGTTACAAATCCGCCGCACTACCGACTGCGCCATGCTAGCCCTCGAGTAAATATTGAAAGTTTGAAGAATAAATACAAAGAAATGAGAAAGTTATAACCAACGTTAAGTTTTCGTGAAGAAAACAAGAAATATCACTGTAAGTGATAAATGCCCCCGAAGTGTCCTTTGACCTCTAAGTATGACCTTGACCTTGGAGCCATGGACCTGGATTTTGTGCATGACATGTCGTTTGGTTGTGGTGAGCACTTGTGCCAAGTTATTTGAAAATCCGTCCAGGCATGCAAAAGTTATTGACCGGACACGATTTGACCTTTGACCTCTAAATGTGACCTTGACCTTGGGGCCACAGACCTGGATTTTGTGCGGGACACATTGTCTTGTTTTGGTGAGCACTTGTGCCAAGTTATTTGAAAATCTGTCCATAAATGCCAGAGTTATTGACCGGACACAATTTGACTTTTGACCTCCAAGTGTGACCTTGAACTTGAAGACCTGGGTTTTGCATGCGACACATCGTCTTGTTATGGTGATCACTTGTGCCAAGTTATTTAAAAATCCCTGCAGGGGTTGTGACGTTATGGTCCGGACACGAAATTACGTACCTGTTTTTGACCTATAAACTTCAAGTGTAACCTTGACCTTTGAGGTACGGATCTGGGTTATGCGCGCGACACATTATCTTGTTATGGTGATCACTTGTGCCAAGTTATTTAAAAATCTCTGCAGGGGTTGTGACGTTACGGTCCGGACACGAAATTGCATCCCTGTTTTTGACCTATGAACTTCAAGTGTGACCTTGACCTTTAAGGTACGGACCTGGGTTTTGCGCGTGACACATCATCTTGTTATTCTGATCAATTGTGCCAAGTAATTTAAAAAAAATACTTGCTAACTGTAAAATTTATTTCAGATAAATTATGGATCAGGCATCAAACATATATGACATTTACATGTGTTGAAAATTAGTAAAACACCAAACAAACAAACAAACAAACAAACAGACATTGACCTTAACATTTAGACCCAACATTAATGTTGGTTGTGTGCACACCCGAACACACCCGAACAAGTAGTTCTGGTTCATGCCAGTATGCGGACTGGTAGGTTTAAACATATTTCGTTATGTCTGGGTGGGTCAGTTGATAGCATACTCGCGTACTTTGTGCATAACGGGTTACGAACCTAGTAATCTGCGTCATCGAGAGTGATTCAAATTGTATAAGTTGTGCCGCTTTTTTATAATCAAATTGTATTAATTATGTTTTTGTTTTCAGCGATATTAAAATTGCTTTTTTTTTTATTATGTAGTAGTTTATATTATGGTCACTTATTAAAGGGAGTACTTTAGGCTTTGGGGTTAATATGTTTGAAAAAATAAAAACTTATAAAATGACCAATTTAAACTGTGTAATAACGGTTCATAGATATAGATGGAACATTTACCGTTTATTATAATACAGCGCAATCATTAACAATTATAATTTACAGCCAGGGGCGTAGCTGTGTTAAATGAATGTGCAGGCTCCGAAAGCGAAAGTATGTTAGGCGGATCTCGGGGCTTGCATCCACGGCAATTTTGTTTACCTATATTTAAATGGTACATCCTGTTGCCAAATGTGTATAAATACTGTTTTGCACCCCCTCCCCTCCCACACAACAAACCCCTTCAGATCCTCGCTTTAAACTTTGCTCTTGTGGAAAGTACACCCCACATTAAAGAAAATGCGGCAAGTTAGTGATAACAGATATAATCTCGTTTCAGTAACACTTGTTTTCTTTTGTGGATATTTTAAAGTTGTCTAGACCCAGGCCCCCATTTTATGAAACAACTTACGACAACTGTGATCGTTTTTATATTTCTTAAATGCTTTACTATGAATTACACTTTACAAATAAACGCAGTTTCAATTCATTTTCTTATACATGTGGTGCATTAGGTGCACACATAATTGTCTGCATTCAATGCTTACGAGGACACAAGTAGACGATTTTAAATTTGATTATTATGAAACGGGTCCCTGGCAGATTTTTTTAACATTTCAGAATGATTATTCAATAGAACATTTAGTAAAATATGTCGCATAATTATGGTCATTCTATTGAATTTAAACAAGACAAACCAGATGCATGACTGATTACGAATGACATTGTCTACATACTGAAAGGATTGTCGGTATATATTGTGCAGTTGTAAACATAATGATTACAGTAATCGCTCTATTATGATATAGGGGCATACCGCCAAGGTTTTAACAAGCTTTGTCGCATACATTGAAGGTTTGAACAATGCTATCGGTAACTGGACTGCAAATATAAGGCGTACTTATTTTCAATCTTAATTTTTCAAGATCATGAACAATTGATATAGTGGTACTGTCTAGCATTCGCCATATCACTGAACACATCAAGTGGGTTCTATTAATGATTTTATAGCCATACTTTAAAATTCACTAGGATGGTTAATAGCATGTCTGTTAAATAAGTAGCTAAACATTTAAGAATTTCAGCTACGATCAATATTTTTGTAAGAGAAAAATATCCAGGGTTGGGGTATGCAACATTCCAAACAGACAATTAATGGCCAGGATATAAAGAGGGGAATTGAATTGGGGTTTTAAGGTGCACCAACACAAGAAAGGTTATATGGCACCAAACAAGGTTGAACATGCCCGGCTCATCCTCCATTTACAACTAGATAAAATATGGAGAATGGGCTTAGAAGCTTCTAACCTGCAGAACTGCAGAATTGCTGCAAATTCTATTGTAGACAATTCAAGTCATGTTTCCAGATTTGGATATGCGGTGTCAAGAAGAAAACCTTGAATGAGCATGATAATGTTTTTGACAAAATGAGCATGATTGGGGGGTGGTGGTGGTGGTGGTGGGGGGAGTAGAGAATTTGACGTCTTGGGTGCTTTTATTTTTTTTTAAATTTTACACATGGACGTTTATAGTATGCATCCCGTCGCAGGACAGTGCATATCACAAATCATCTCGCCATTCATAGACGTGTAATTACTTTTCTCTGACTGAGGAGGCAGGTTGTACTAGATAAATTTACAAACATATTTTTGCAGTATCTGGCAGATCTACTCATCTCTGTTAGATTTTGCTATTAAATCTTGGTCTCACTAAAAATGCCTACATATGTTTGTTAGGAGAATTATACCTTTTATCCCTTTAATTTATTTCAATAGTCTTCAATAATGGTTTACGCCTCTGTGTTCTTTTTTCTCTAGACATATTTCATCGTTCATTGCTTCCATTCACCTATTGGCAATCCGGTCGATGTACAACCATAAATCTTGGACATTGGCGATAACCATCAGCATAGCTACTATTAGGCCATATAGGCCCGGGCCTATACATCAATTTGGAAAATGAAAAAAAATGAAAAGTCCAAATATGCAATAAAAACTAAAGCCGGTGGGGGTTAATGGTCAACATTTGTTTCTTGTTTTATTTTACAGTGTAGGTAATTCAACTTTGTCAAATATTAATTCTCAGATTTGTCAAAAATATTTAACACACAAGTGTTCGGTCAGATATACGCCAAAACGCACCATTACATAGCTAATTTTAAAAAAAAAAAGACGCAAAGGGAGAATGCCCCCGGACCCCTACTTTATCAGGCCTACATATGCACTTCAGGTCAGATATGCCTCTGATAACTGGATTTCTCTTAGTTTAGGTTTGCTTGCCTGACCAAGTGTTATGCAGTTGTATTGTGACCTTATATTGTAAACAGTCAGGAGCTTTTGAACGTTAATTAAGGCACGGACCATTATCATTTATCACTCACAGGTTCGAGGTGCGTTGCTAGGCCCAAATGACAGCATCTAGGCCCCAATTTTAACTTATCCTCGCGGGGTTGGGGAGCATGATCTCCCGTTTTTTTAATGTTAAAATATATTAGGTGCATTCAGGCCTATATTTCAAGGTAAAGGTAAGTACACAGATGCATCTGAAAATACCCCACATCCCTTTCTCCTTTTTATTGCACTTTTGGACTTTATACTTTTTCGATTTCCTAAAATTATACAACATTGCCTGTACACAGAGCTACGCCAATGGGATCACTAAGTTGTGTATCAGTTGTGTAGGTGTGTTTCAGATATTGGAGAAGGTGGATCAACTTAACATTTAAAGTATTTGATAGCGTGTTTTTTTTTGTTGCTTTTCTTTTGTGTGTCAAGACATTTGAATAAATGAAACAGCAACTTTCCTATGTTAATTGTGCTATTTTTTTCCTGTGACTGTAACATTTCAGGACACACAAACACATTTTAGGAGATTAACATAATGTTTGCAAAATATTGGGGTGGAGGTGGGGTATACGCTGCTCCATCCCCTCCTAGAAAATTGGGAGGAGTGGTGCTGAACCCCCTGTTCCTTTCTCTTGTTAATTCTGATTATCACGTCAACCTCGTTTCTTGTGTCATTGACGAACATAGAAGCTCAACGAGATCTTATCACACATACTGCATAAGGTATGGCACTATGGGCTAGCGGCCTTTAAAAAAATATATGATATCATCCCTGCGAAGTATCGTATACTTTCACATTACCTTGCCCAAAAACAGTACTGAGTCTGAGGGAGTGTGTTTGAAAAACATGACAAGCTACCCACTGGGATCGAGAGGAAAATATGCTAACCAACTCCACTCGGATGGAGAGGAAAATTTATTTGCTAACCACTAGGCCACACAACTCTTTCCTACGCATAAATATAAAAGAGGTGAATAGTTAAATACACCATTTGGTAAAGAACGATTTATCAAGTATCATCTAAGATTATCGAGAGAAATATATTACGTACCCTGGTGTTGTTATTTTTGACATCACTCTGGCATTAGTTTACCTAATGAGGCGTTTACATATTGACGTCACAGCAGAAAATTTATGTGACATCACGTTAACCTCTTTTGTCTGGTAACCTGTCCAAACGAAAGCGAATATAGCCTGTAGGTGGACAGGGTACCAGACGAAGATGGGAGTGAACTGTGTTTGGAAAGACGATGGGAGTGACCTCCCCTTAAGTTAAGCACCACCCCCATAACATTAAGTTAACAAGGGAGTTAAGTGTTTTTGATTTTTTTTTACCATGGTTTCCCCCCCCACTCCCCAATAGTATTTACACTACTCACGTTACCGTAGAGCTCGCTTGCGCTATTGTCGCTTCACGATGCCAGCTGAGCTCGCTATCAAAATACTTAAAAAGTGTTTCCCTTCCGCATGAGACTAAAAACCGAGGTTTAGGTCGCTGAAATGCCCAGTGCAATAGAGTGGGAATAAACAAACGCAATACAAGGTGTAGCTATTAACAGATTGTAAATTAAAATACAGGGGTCCAACTTATAGTATGCAGGTACACAAAATGGTAATAAACGTGGGGGCTTGCCTCCAGAATGGGTTTAAAATGAATGGTTCTTAAATCCGAAACTAGATTGCAAAATATAAGATAACATTTTGAAGATTAATAAGCAATATTGAACACCATAATCTTTCTAAAAGTGAGATTTATAGAAACATTTGTGAACAAACAATACATTCAACTATCTGGATACTGTACAATTGCAGTGTGTTGAGTTAAGCCAACATTTTGTATCAATTATGCTCTAGTTCATTACCTAGACTTGTGACTGTGTGTTCAACATACATTTAACAAATAGTTTCATTAATGTTCATGCTTTGTAAAACATTATTTGATTGACCTAAATGTCATACAATGTATACTGTTATTTTCAGAACACATTTGCTCCCCCTACTAAGCACATACTTAAAATACAGAAAATATTAATTCTGAAAAATAAATAATCTGGAGGCAAGTCTCTTTAAATGAATAGCTATATTTATAAAACACTGCAAGCAAACTGACATCAAGGGTTAAAAGATTACACCAAGTAACCTAAATGACCTGCATAATACATGACCTATATAACACATAGCCTTATTAAAACATGACCTAAATAATACATGATCTGTATAATACACGACCTATATAACACATAGCCTAATTAAAACATGACCTAAATAATACATGACCTGTATAATACATGACCTATATAACACATAGCCTAATTAAAACATGACCTAAATAATACATGACCTGTATAATACATGACCTATATAACACATAGCCTAATTAAAACATGACCTAAATAATACATGACCTGTATGATACACAACCTATACAATACATGACCTAAATAATAAATGACCTTAATAGTATACATCCTATATAATACATGACCTAAATAAATAATACAGGACCTATAAAATACATGACCTAAATAACACATGACCTATATAATATATATGTTCTTACCACATCACTGTACGATCCATCTTCCTCATCCAAGACACGGTCCAGAGGACTCACAAATAGGTCAGAGCTATCACCCATCTCGGAGTGGATCTCAAATATCTCTGGGTCATCATCACTGTCATAGTAGCGTCTACCTCTCGATGGCTCTGATTGGTTCTTGTTATGAGACATGGAATATGATTGGTGGATAAAATGCGGAGATGATTGGTTGTCAATACTCATTGTGTCTATAGAGCCCTCACCATCATTAATTCTTATTTCTACTGGAGGAATGGTTCCATAATTCGAGTTTCTGTCTGAAGATGAATTAACACTTAAACTGCTTCCAAATATTGAAGACCTTGATGTTTTAGCTGCTCTCTGATTGGTCAATGTTGATGTGTTACTATGAGAGTGATCACTGTGATTGGTCAATGTTGACTGGTTGCTATGGTTATTGTCATGTGATGAGATGATGGATGACCTGCGTTCAAGGACATAGTCAATGTCAACCGGCCTGTCCGCGGAAATAGTCACCCTGTAAAATGTAAACAACTCTGTAAAGGCAGCGCACTGACACGCGTTTGTATAAAATGATGATGATGACGCATGTTTGTATGATGACATTGTAGGCCGACTCAGTCTTCTCCGTACGCCACCGATTAAAGAAACTACCTCGTTGATTTTCATAATCTGGTATTTTAAAGGGTTACGGAAATCGACCAGGTGATTCCTTTGCACACCGAGTGGTCAGAAAAGACCGAACAATGATTCGGCCTTCATTTGCATATATTATTTCACTAGTGTAATAAGATAAATATATCATGGCTTTATTACATTCCCAAACTGCAAATTATGTGATAAAAGGCGATACTCAGTATGGTGTTTATGGCAACTGGGGAAGGGTAATTTTCTCAATAATCCTCAATAATTGTCCCACCATTTTCAGAACTTTTTAGGCACCTGGGGCATTTACAGGATAAATATGGTTAATGATTTGTACAAGTTAAGTAATTCATAGAGTATGGTATCACCGAGTTGGTTGATTTAAACATCGAGATGGGCGTAGTCCATCAAGCTGATTAAACCCAACAAACATACTCTATTTGTTTTATAGCATGTCCATTTCAGATGCCTGCCATACTTAAACTTCCAATAACTGGTAGTTAGAGTTCACCATTTATTCTGACAGGTGTTATTTTCAATTAAACGATTTACACATACAAAAGGAATTTCAGTGACCATGCTACAATAAAATTGAGTGAATTAGAATAACTTGTGATGACATTGTGCAATAATAAACTACTAATATATTGCTTACTGAAACTATTTCAGGGAAAACAAGAATCATTTAATGTACAAGTGACATGCTGCAAGACAACTCAACAAACCTAAACTTTAAATGTGTAAAATCTTCATCTGAGTGCGTCCATAGTGACAATTAAGTATTACATTTTATCACATAACGTCCTTGTTAGCAGTGTTGAACACCCATGTAATATTCTGTTGCATGACACACATGTAATACAACCTCGAACAATTTTGATTGGTTGAGTTAAACTGTAACACTACGCAGGTTTTATTGACTGAAACTGTTTTATTTATTATAAAGTCATCTAGACTCTAGGTCATAAACTCAGTATTTACCACAGCTTATACTAACTAATGAAAGTTATACAAATCAGTGTGCAATTTTTCGTCATAAAACACCTTTTGTAGAGAGATAAAACACGAACTCTTTGATACTCAACGTTGTGTGTGACGTGACGTTGCGACATCACATAACGTTCTGCCTGATTTTATGACGTTTTGGCACTGAAGTGTGTCTGACGTCGTGGCGGTTTTTTTTACTTATTTGATTGCAATGTTATATGATAAAAAGAATCTTAAACTCGCCAAAAGGCTCGTTAAAATTAAAATAAATCATAACTCGTTTCATAAATCTCATATGAAATGGGAACTCGTTTAAGATCCTATATAAATGTGAAAATCATGATTAGCTTGTTTTATCCTACATTATTATCTTATAATGTTTTTTAACTATATATAGAGCTATGAATACAAAATATCTTTAAAAAAGAACATTTCAACATTAAGTGCTTCGACTTTTACATCTAGAATGAAATATATAATGACAATGTAGACAACAAATCATTCCAATAGTATGATGCATATCATTCCTATATACCACAATGCTTATTATTCCTATATACGATAATGTGTATCATTCCTATATACAACAATGTGTATCATTCCTATATACAACAATGTGTAGCATTCCTATATACAACATTGTGTATCAAACCTATATACAACAATGTGTATCATTCCTATATACAACAATGTGTAGCATTCCTATATACAACAATGTGTATCATTCCTATATACAACAATGTGTATCAAACCTATATACAACAATGTGTATCATTCCTATATACAGCAATAGGTATCATTCCTATATACAACAATGTGTATCATTCCTATATACAGCAATGTGTACCATTCCTATATACAACAATGTGTATCATTCCTATATACAACAATGTGTATCATTCCTATATACAACAATGTGTATCATTCCTATATACAACAATGTGTATCACCAATGTGTATCATTCCTATATACAACAATGTGTATCATTCCTATATATAACAATGTTTATCATTCCTATATACAGCAATGTGTATCATTCCTATATACAACAATGTGTATCATTCCTATATACAACAATGTGTATCATTCCTATATACAACAATGTGTATCATTCCTATATACAGCAATGTGTATCATTCCTATATACAACAATGTGTATCATTCCTATATACAACAATGTGTATCAACAATGTGTATCATTCCTATATCAAACAATGTGTATCATTCCTATACACAACAATGTGTATCATTCCTATATACAACAATGTATATCATTCCTATATACAACAATGTGTATCATTCCTATACACAACAATGTGTATCATTCCTATATACAACAATGTGTATCATTCCTATATATAACAATGTGTATCATTCCCATATACAACAATGTGTATCATTCCTATATACAACAATGTGTATCATTCCTATATACAACTGTGTGTATCATTCCTATACACAACAATGTGTATCATTCCTATATACAACAATGTGTATCATTCCTATATATAACAATGTGTATCAAACCTTTTCTGCCTCATGGAGAAGTTATTGTTGAAAAGCCTGTCATGATATATACGGAAAACAACATGGAGTCACAAACAAGATACAACTTCACTAATTGATCAGTATTCACAATGAAGAACAATTGACAAATTTATTCACATGCATACATGTAAGAAGTAATGTGTAAATGCAAGTACATTTTTTCTGTTTAAAGGGACACATGGCAATCTTGAGTTTTATTAACGCATTAAAATTAGTAACTGGATTTATTAATCCTGTCTCATTTCGACTTTAAAACAATATTATGAAAAGTTAGTAATATTTAAAAACAATTTGCTTTGAACAATTCAAATAATTAATATCAATGATTGCAAATATATAAGATATATTAAAAACTAACGGGACACAGAGAGTTTTAAACAAATCATGATTGTCTTGTGTCCCTTTAATGAACCCTAGAGCTTTCATTGAAATCTTCCATAAAACAATAATTTAAATATGTCCCCAAAATTGTGAGCAGTTTTTCAGCAAAGCACCAGTAATTGCTTCGGTAGGACTCAGTTGTATGTAAAAAGATATATACTTCCTGATCATACAGTTAGCTTCAGTGGTCAAACGGTAGAATGCTCGCTTCACATACAAAGAGTCCTGAGTTCAAACCATGCTGAGCTTACAGTTTTATCGTCCGTTTACAGTAAAAACAAACCAGAATGCTAAAAGTCCCCCACACTACAATGCCATTCACTAATTGTCTCAGACCACTCGGGCTGTCACGCAGACTAGCAGTATTTTATAAATGTTTGATGTTCAAATTAAAAAAAAAATACTCAACATTCCCAGCAATGTTTCTGAGTATATAAATAAGGATTCAATCACAATTTGAAGAAAAGAACCCATCACAAGATTTTCTATACTGTAGCGATCACAATATTTTATATTTGTTAGATGGCAGCCATCTTTAGGCTATTTTTAGCCATGGCAGCCATCTTCTGAATTTACAGGAAGTTTCATTTCAGGTAGGATCCTCATCATAACGAATATTCCTGTCAAGGTCCATGAAGATCAAAGGAAAATTTAGGATAAGTAGAGAAAACAATATTCCTATGTAAGTCTATGTAAACAAAGACTGGTAGAGGTAAAATCTCACAGACTGGGGACCAGAATATAGCACATGTATGCACATGGCCTGTCACAATAATTGTTAGACATAACATGACACAGGTATTTTTGTTCTAAGTTTTCATACTTAAATTTAATCTGAATTCCTAAACTGTTAGACATTTTGACAAGCTTGTAGAACTTACCTGTTGTTTATATTTTCATTGGCAGGACTACCATTTAGATCTACACCGCTGTCATCACTAGAGGGGCCATCTACAGCCTGTAAAACAGATTAGTGGCCAAGTGGCCAGTTAAAGTGTCGTTTTTCCCACAAAATATTAGCAGATTTTATCAAATCCGTAACCAATATCAAAAAGAATATTTCGAAGAAATGACTATAAAACACACTGAGGTACTTCAGGAGAGTTGATCACCTGTTTGACTACATCAGATAAAGATGCAACATGGACAGATATTATACTACATCAGATAAAGATGCAACATGGACAGATATTATACTGACTTAAAGACTGGCAAAAATGAATATGTATTGACCAGTTTCCTGGCAGGCATGAAGCCAGAGCAGAGCCTTGATACTGTGAAAGCTTAATATAGGAAAATATTAAAAAAAAAAAATAGACTAGCACGATACAGTAAAACTCACTTATAGCGAACTCGGTTATAGTGAAGACTCAGTTATAGCAAATACTCGGTTATATCAAATACTCGGGTTATAGCAAACTCAGTTATAGCGAACTCAGTTATAGCAAACTCGGTTACAGCGAATACTCGGTTATAGAGATTTATTTTTTCAATTCCCTGGCCAGCTCCTTCTTTGCTTCATATAAAAACTTACAGATATAGCGAACTCTGATATAGCGTACCTCGGTTATAGCGAAGCATTTATGAGGTCCTCAGGAATTCGTTATAAGCAAGTTTTACTGTAATAACAATAATAATGTGAAAGCTCGGGCCAAATGATATAGTCAGCTACGCACCTGACTGATAACTTTAGACTTAACAGGTATGCCTGGTGTCAATTTATTTATTTAAAGAATGGAAAAAAATCCATACTTTTTACTAGTTTCGTTAGTGGTGACTGCTTACCCTGGGATGTTGGTGAACTTCTGCATATACAACATTAGATGACCTCTGTGACCTTGGTAACCTAGGAGACCTGGGGGATTCTGGGTAGTCCGGGTCAACATCTCGTAGGTGCGTGAATGACGTACTGGTCAGGTGTGCACGGATGTCATTGTTACTGTTACGGCGGGATGGATACGGGGTTGTTATTATCGTCTTCTCCCAGGATGGCAGTCTAAAATAAAACAGGAAAAAAATAGATTTTTAGTTTTATTCTATAATATTATTTATATATAATGAGGATTTTAAATGAGTTCCTAATTCACATGAGATTCATGAAACAAGGTTGTGGCAAACTAAAAGAAACTAGAGCTGTCGCCCTTTAGGTGAGGGTGGGGGAGCTAATATACCCTTGCTACCTGCTGTTTGGGTAAAGATAAATCATCAACGGCAAGAAAAAGTGAACTCCACAGGGCTTTGCGTTCTTAAAGCTGTGAAGACTTTGCTAGGTTTAGTGCTAAGTAAAAGTCAAATAGCCACTGGCTAAAGAAAATAGCAAAATAAAATCAAGATTTGGAATAACGTTTACCCCTCATGAAGAGCACGTCACCTTTGAAGTTTCACGAGATTTGCTTCAGATGGTGAGTACTATATTGAGATGATACAAGACAATTTTGATGCCATATCAATATATACATCTTAAAATCATAATGTAAGCATCCTGTAAAGTTTTGAAACAATCGGTGAAAACTGTGGGAGGAGGTCGACATACAAACTTTCCGGACGGACAGATGGAAATATAGACAGAAGGACAGATGGACATGGCTAAGACTATATGCCCCCTCACCATTCGGTGGTGGGGGCATAACAACAATCAATGCAACAGCTAATGACCACACAGATACCATGTAGAAGAAGAACAAGACTCAGTCTCAGTGCCTACCTAACATCTTCCACAGACTTGTGTCTTCTTCCTCGCAATGAGGAACTGTTACTGCCGGAAAGCTGCCGATGCGAGTAATTATTCACAGATCTTGGTCGCTGGGATGCACTGTGTGATCTGGGACGCTGGGATGCACTGTGTGATCTGGGTCGCTGAGATGCACTGTTAGGTCTAGGTCGCTGGGATGCACTATTTGATCTGGTTCGCTGAGATGCACTGTTTGATCTGTTTCTAGGTCTGTTTCGTGTTGATGTTTGACTTTCTGATCTGAGTCGTGTGGATGTACTGCTGTCAGAGCTGAGTCTAGGGGAGTGCTGAGGAAGGTCTGACGTTAAGTCTATATACACGGGAGTCAACGTCTCCACGGACAGAGAACGTCTAGAGGTAGATAGAGATGTCTTGTGAAGATTGGGTGATGGAAGTTGTTCCATGGAGGAAGATCGTAGTCGCAATGCGTGCAAGGATTCCCAGTCATCCTGTTAATATAGCATTATGGATAATATAGATGAACATCAATAAAGCATTATGGATTATATAGATGAACTTACACCAAAATAGGATTATGGGTAATATAGATGAGCATTCAACAATAAAGCATTATGGGAAACACAGATGACCATTCAACAATATAGCATTATGGGAAATATAGATGACCAAATGTCAATATTTGCAGACTCAACGTTTAGTGTAAAGAACATAATTAAACCAAATGTGCAAAAATAAAAGACATTTAGGATAACACATCATTATTTCTTATTTTCAAATAACAGTACTTTTGCTAATTCACCCGTGACAGTACTCATGCTAATTCACCAGTAACAGTACTCATGCTAATTCACCAGTGACAGTACTCATGCTAATTCACCAGTGACAGTACTCATGCAAATTCACCAGTGACAGTACTCATGCTAAAGCACCAGCGACAGTACTCATGCTAATGGACCAGTGACAGTACTCATGTTAATTCACCAGTGACAGTACTCATGCTAATTCACCAGTGACTTTACTCTTGCTAATTCACCAGTGACAGTACTCATGCAAATTCACCAGTGACAATACTCATGCTAAAGCACCAGTGACAGTACTCATGCTAATGCACCAGTGACAGTACTCATGCTAATTAACCAGTGACAATACTCATGCTAATGCACCAGTGACAGTACTCATGATAATGCACCAGTGACAGTACTCATGCTAATTCACCAGAGACAGTAATCATGCCAATTCACCAGTGACAGTACTCATGCTAATTCACCAGTGACAGTACTCGTGCTAATACACCAGAGACAGTACTCATGCTAATACACCAGTAACAGTACTCATGCTAATTCACCAGTGACAGTACTCATGCTAATTAACCAGTGACAGTACTCATGCTAATACACCAGAGACAGTACTCATGCCAATTCACCAGTGACAGTACTCATGCTAATTCACCAGTGACAGTACTCATGCTAATACACCATAGACAGTACTCATGCTAATACACCAGTAACAGTACTCATGCTAATTCACCAGTGACAGTACTCATGCTAATTCACCAGTGACAGTACTCATGCAAATTCACCAGTGACAATACTCATGCTAAAGCACCAGTGACAGTACTCATGCTAATGCACCAGTGACAGTACTCATGCTAATTAACCAGTGATAGTACTCATGCTAATGCACCAGTGACAGTACTCATGATAATGCACCAGTGACAGTACTCATGCTAATTCACCAGTGACAGTACTCATGCTAATACACCAGAGACAGTACTCATGCCAATTCACCAGTGACAGTACTCATGCTAATTCACCAGTGACAGTACTCATGCTAATACACCAGAGACAGTACTCATGCTAATAAACCAGAGACAGTACTCATGCTAATACACCAGAGACAGTACTCATGCTAATGCACCAGTAACAGTACTCATGCCAATTCACCAGTGACAGTACTGATGCTAATACACCAGTGACAGTACTCAGGCTAATACACCAGAGACAGTACTCATGCTAATACACCAGTAACAATAATCATGCCAATTCACCAGTGACTGTACTCATGCTAAAACACCAGAGACAGTACTCATGCTAATACACCAGAGACAGTACTCATGCTAATACACCAGAGACAGTACTCATGCTAATGCACCAGTAACAGTACTCATGCCAATTCACCAGTGACAGTACTCATGCTAATACACCAGTGACAGTACTCAGGCTAATACACCAGAGACTGTACTCATGCTAATACACCAGTAACAGTACTCATGCCAATTCACCAGAGACAGTACTCATGCTAATACACCAGTAACAGTACTCATGCTAATACACCAGTAACAGTACTCATGCCAATTCACCAGTGACTGAACTCATGCTAATACACCAGAGACAGTACTCATGCTAATACACCAGAGACAGTACTCATGCTAATACACCAGAGACAGTACTCATGCTAATGCACCAGTAACAGTACTCATGCCAATTCACCAGTGACAGTACTCATGCTAATACACCAGTGACAGTACTCAGGCTAATACACCAGAGACTGTATTCATGCCAATACACCAGTAACAGTACTCATGCCAATGCACCAGAGACAGTACTCATGCTAATACACCAGAGACAGTACTCATGCTAATGCACCAGTGACAGTACTCATGCTAATTCACCAGTGACAGTACTCATGCTAATACACCAGTAACAGTACTAATGCTAATTCACCAGTGACAGTACTCATGCTAATGCACCAGTGACAGTACTCATGCTAATTCACCAGTGACAGTACTCATGCTAATGCACCAGTGAGAGTACTCATGCTAATTCACCAGAGACAGTACTCATGCTAATACACCAGTAACAGTACTCATGCTAATACACCAGAGACAGTACTCATGCTAATACACCAGTAACAGTACTCATGCTAATACACCAGTAACAGTACTCATGCTAATACACCAGTAACAGTACTCATGCTAATACACCAGAGACAGTACTCATGCTAATGCACCAGTGACAGTACTCATGCTAATGCACCAGTGACAGTACTCATGCTAATTCACCAGTGGCAGTACTCATGCTAATACACCAGTAACAGTACTCATGCTAATACACCAGTGACAGTACTCATAATAATACACCAGTAACAGTACTCATGCTAATGCATCAATAACTTTACCATTGGAAGGTTTTCTGGCATGAAGCCCGGGTCATCCTCTATCTGTTCTATAGCGAGACGTAGTGGTTCTAGCTCCATCTCTGACACCTGTCTCCGCACGTGCGAAGACCTGTCCCGCATAGTGGCAACACGTGATGGTGGGGCAGATGCACTCATCTGTAAACAAACAAAAAATAACAAAGTTACAAAAGCAGTAGACTGGAGCTTTAAAGCCTGAATAATGTCTTTCCTCTCTAGAAGTATTTAAACCAGGTTTTGAGTAGTTTATCATTATGTTGGCCGAAGACGAGCTGATACAGGGCGTGATATGAAAATGACCATGCTGGTATTATCACATACTTGCTAACAAATATGAACATTTTGCGCATACAATACGTACAAGGTTTCACTTCTCATATCAGCTCTGATACAACTTGTTTACATTTTTTTAGTAAATGTCTTAAAAAGGTTCTAAGGTTTTTTTCTTCTATGGGCATTACAATAGAAGAAGCAAAGTTTTTAGGGGCTGGCCACTTTTAAAAATAATGGTGTTTAGTAAACGTCTAAAGTCTTAAAGGATTCAAAAATGTTAAAAAATAATAAGAAGAAAAATACGTTTTAGGGGCTGCATAAAAATAGAACTAAATAGTTTTTAGGGGCAGCCCTTTTTATTTAGGAAACAAATTGTTGAATAACATCTATTTATCTTCCTTTAAAAGGCAGAATATTGATGTTCAGGTAATCTGTAACCCTGTATTCTGATGTAGATTTCCCAAAATGTTATGTTCTAAAATATTATTTGTATAAAAGGCAATTATGCTAATGTCAGTGAAAACAAAATACCAGGCTGCCATTTTAATACCTAATGTACCATTCGTTAAAGTTATAATACTGCTTCAAAAAGTAAATCAGTCACACTATGAACAAAACTAAGTAGGTACTCTATGTACTTTATAAGTTAAAGGGAGGTAAGGCCAACAAAGAAATAGGTATGTTTCCTATTGCATGCTCAAAAAAATAATAATAGGGTAGGTAGGCATTTAGAAGATTACTGCCAAAAGTTAAATATTTATATGCAACTCTGCAGTTCTGCAGGTGAGAAGGCTCTTGGCTCATTTTCCATATTTTATCTTGATGTAAATGGAGGATGAGCCTGGCATGTTCATTCCTGTTAGGCGTCATATAATCTTTCATGTGTTGGTGCGCCTTAAAACCCAATTCAATCCATATGAGTTTTTATGTTAGTGTACATTTTTAATTACATTTTTAACTCATCCTGACAAGGTATACAGAGTTTGATTTTTAGTGGGGTTTTTTAGCAATAAAGTTCACTCCTTGTCACCCTATGACCTAATGTTTTATTTTTATCTATTTTTTTGGTTTTGAGAGCGTTCTCTATCAGTTTACTTTCATTTCAATTTGTTTTCAAATTGTTCTGTAAATTGTAATTTTTTTTTTAGATAAAATAAAATTATGTAAATGTTCATTACTCGGCACTACATACTTGGCACCATATTTCCTTTTTAAATTGGTGCACCATACAATTTAATTCCATTTTTAACTTGTCCTGGTAGTATTTTTGTCTCAAATAATGTTTTTCTTTTTCGCTTATTCTATTTTTTAGTAAAATGTATTACTGACTCATCCCGTTAGTTTTTCTACATTTGTTCAATCATTAATAGTAATAATAGGAAGCGTATACAGCAAATTGTTTCTGCATATTATTAACTGCTGATAATATTGCACCATTAATATATTAAAACCTGTGGTAGAATAAGACGAAACAAGAGCTGTTGGAGAACAGCGCAGCTCGACTATTCGATTTTTCGGAGAATAATAAATTTATAGCTAGTATATACCATCAGAAAACAAAGCTACAACAATGTGGGGTGGGGTTGGGAGCACAACATAACTATGTGTAAGAATTGACCAGAACTACACAGAAATATGTAAAAAAAAATATAAAAATAAAAAAATATCGAGTTTTGAGTGGGGTGCTGGGTGGGGGTGGGAGAGAGGCGGGTTGGATGGTGGGGGGAGTGGGGGTGGTGAGAGCAACATATATGTGTAAGAAGCTATGTAATAATTCACCAAAACAACACAAAAATATGAAGAATTTTTTTTTTTTTAAATCGAGTTTGAGTGGGATGTGGTAGAGGTGTGGGGTGGGGAGGGCAACAAGTATAAGAATTGACTAAAACAACAAAGAAATATGTAAAAAAATAATAATAATAATTCAAGTGGGGTGGGGTGAGAGGCAGGGGGTGAGGGGAGAGGCGGGTAAGAATTGACAAAAGTAACACAGAAATATGTAAAAAAAAAAAATAGTTTCAAGTGGGGGTGGGGTGTGGGGGAGAGCTGGGGGAGAGCGGGGGGAGAGGCGGGAGTGGGTTGGGGGCAGGGGGAGGGGGAGGGGGCAACATATATGTGTAAGAATTGACTAAAACAACAAAGAAATATGTAAAAAAAACAAAAAGTTTCAAGTGGGGGGGGGGGGGGGGGAGAGGCGGGGAGACGGTTGCAACATATATGTGTAAGAATTGACTAAAACAAGTAAAAAAAAAAATAAAAAAAAAATTAGATTTACAAGTGGGGGTTGGGTGGGGTGGAGAGGCGGGAGTGGGTTGGAAGGGGGTGGGGCAACACATATGTGTAAGAATTGCTAAAACAACAAAGAAATATGTAAAAAAAAAAAAAAAAAAAAGTTCCAAGTGTGGGGCGGGATGGGGGGATGGGGTGAGGGGGCGTTAAAACATATAAGTGTCAGAATTGATAAAAGCAACACAGAAATATGTAAAAAAAAAAATTCAAGTGGCGGGGTGGGGAGGGGGTGGGGTTGGGGGGGGGGGGGTGGATGGGGCAACATATATGTGTAAAAATTGACTAAAACAACAAAGAAAACTGTAACAAAAAATAATGTCTCAAGTCTGGGGCTGGGTGGGGGTGGGGGTGATGGGGTGAGAGGCGGGAATCATATATGTGTAGGAATTGACAAAAGCAACTCAGAAATATGTAAAAAAAAAAAAAAAAGTGGGGGCGGGGTAGAGGGGGAGGGGGGTGGGAGGGGAGGGAGCCCATGCCCCAATATGGGTGAAGTAATAAGATGCATAATGCTATAACAAATCCCAAACCAAAATTATAGATATATACATGCTTACATGCAAACCTAGATCTGCCTTTATTGCACATTTTATGGGCCATCACAATTTGGGTTCCATGGGAGCCCAGATTTTGCAAAAGACAAAATTACTTATCCAACCCTTTACAACATACTATAAGGAAACCAATTCCAAAATTTAGTTCAGCTAGGACAAGAAATGTAAGAGATATAAACACAGCTTACACACAAAATTTGATGTGAAACAGACACATTTAAGGGCTATCAGAATTTGGGTTCCATGGGAGCCCATGGGTTACAGGAACCAAAATTACTTAAGCAGCCCTTAAGATAATGCTATAAGAAAGCTAATGGCCAAATTTGGTTGAGCTAGGGTAAGAATTGTAAGAGATATAGACTTGTAAACACAGCTTACACGCAAAATTTGATGTGAAATGGGACACATTTTATGGGCTATCATAATTTGGGTTCCATGGGAGCACATGGGTTACAGGAACCAAAATTGCTTATGCAGTCCTTAAGATAATGCTATAAGGAAGCCCATGGCCAAATTTGGTTGTGCTAGGATAAGAAATGTAAGAGATATAGACTTGTAAACACAGCTTACACGCAAACCTGAATGTGGGACGCCGACGCCGACCCCGGGGTGATTACATAAGCTCTCTTATTCTTCGAATAGTCGAGCTAAAAATGAAAATTCAAAATTTCATTTAATTATATGCAAGCAGAAGTTAAAATGATACGGAATAAATAAATTGAGATGCCAATTTCAATGTTTGATAAACACTTTAAGATTGCCATGCGTCCCTATAAAGCTTATATCAGCCGTAGGGCTAATAAAGGTCAGTAATTCATCTAGGAATCGTATGTAAATCATTCATATCTGTAATGAGGTATATATAACATTGCCGATCTTACATGAGTACAAGGCTGCCATTTTAATACCTAATGTACCATTTGTTAATGTAATAATATTGCTTCAAAAAGTAAATCAGTCAATGATTTTTAGTTGTTGTTTTTTTTGGCAATAAAACAAGTTCACTCCTTGTCACCCTATGACCTAATGTTTTTTTGGTTGTTTTTTTGGTTTTGAGAGGGTTCTCTATAAGTTTACTTTCATTTAAATATGTAAATGTTCATTACTTGGCACTAGATACTCAGCACCATATTTACTTTTTTAAATTGGCGGGCCGTACCCGGGCTTAAAGCTTATATCAGCCGTAGTGCTAATATAGGTCAGTAATTCAGCCAGGAATCGTATGTAAATCATTCATATCTGTAATGAGGTATATAAAACATAGCCGATCTTACATGAGTACTCATATATTATTGAATTTTTAAAGGAGTTGGCAAAAAAGATATGATGCAAAGTTTTAGTGTTGGCCCCTTAAAAAGAGGGTCAGTCAGCAACCTAACACAAGTTTTTTTGTATTGGGCTAAAGAGTGAAAATCAGCATATGTAGTTACTCCAGAATTGTATCATCTGTCTTTATTCAAGTTACTATCCCACCATCAACAGTCAAATTCTACAACAGATGTACACCGTTTTTAAACCTACTGACCATGAGGTATATACATAACTTACGTTTATGTCAATGAAAACAAAATACAAGGCTGCCATTTTAATACCTAATGTACCATTCGTTAATGTTATAATATTGCTTCAAAAAGTAAATCAGTCAATGATTTTTAGTTGTTGTTTTTTTGGCAATAAAACAAGTTCACTCCTTGTCACCCTATGACCTAATGTTTTTTTGGTTGTTTTTTTGGTTTTGAGAGGGTTCTCTATAAGTTTACTTTCATTTAAATATGTAAATGTTCATTACTTGGCACTAGATACTCGGCACCATATTTACTTTTTTTAATTGGCGGGCCGTACCCGGGCTTAAAACTTATATCAGCCGTAATGCTAATAAAGGTCAGTAATTCAGCTAGGAATCGTATGCAAATCATTCATATCTGTAATGATGTATATGAAACATAGCCAATCTTACATCAGTACTCATATATTATTGAAATTTCAAAGGAGTTGGCAAAAAAGATAAGATGCAAAGTTCTAGGGTTGGCCCCTTAAAAAGAGGGTCGATCGGGCAACCCAACACAAGCTTTTTTGTATTGGGCTAAGGAGTGAAAATCAGCATATGTAGTTCCTCCAGAAATGTATCATCTGTCTTTATTAAAGTTCTGATCCCACCATCAACAGTCAAATTTTACAACATATGTACACCATTTTTAAACCTACTGCCGATGAGGCATATACATAACTTACGCCGTTTAAGTCAATAAAAAGAAAATACAAGGCTGCCATTTTAATACCTAATGTACCATTCGTTAATGTTATAATATTGCTTCAAAAAGTAAATCAGTCACACTATAAACAAAACTAAGTTTGTATTCTATGTACTTTATAAGTTCAAGGGAGGTTAGGCTAACAAAGAAATAGGTATGTTTCCTATTGCATGTTAAAAAATAAAAATAAAATAGGGTAGGTAGGCATTTACAAGATTCCAAAGTTAAATATTTATTCCTTGGCGCCATATGACTTTTTATGGAATGTGTACCTATTTATGGTAGTGTACATTTTTAATTAAGTTTGAACTCATCCTGACAACTAATATGGAGTTTGATTTTTAGTTGTTGTTTTTTGGCAATAAAACAAGTTCACTCCTTGTCAGCCTATGACCTAATGCTTTTAAAAAAAAAATTGTTTTCAGTGGGTTCTCTATAATGCTTTGGTCACAACCCCTTCCGATTAGGCTTAGGATGTACTCCCGGCATGATTTTTAGCCATTTTGGCCGGACACCAGACATGGCCGGCCGGTGGCCGGGGCTCTCAGGCAGCATCGGGGAGGTGCCCGAAGAGTTTTAACTCGAAGTTAAAATTTCTCCGGTGTCCCGTAGATTTTCATAATCGACCACATATCCTTCACACATCGTTTAAGTATCGTCCGATATCCGGCCTGGAATCGAGCGGTAATCGGCCGGTGTATGTAGCCTCAGAGGAGAAATTTTTGGGACCGGACATGGGCCGATATCCGGCCGATGTCTGTTTACACATTGGAAAGTAACCCACCGATGTCCGATCGGCTTGAACCGGTGTGGACCAGATATGTTACAGACATCGGCCGGTCACCGGCCGGCTAGAACCGGACATCGGCCGGGCATCGGGCGGACTATATAAACCCCCGTCAGTCGCCGTGTACAACATTATAGCGCGTTTCTACACAAGAGACAACACACACACAACAACAACTTGAGAAGCTAAGAAGATGCCTCCCAAAGGAAAAGAAGGAGAACATGGCAAGGGCAAGGGCAAGCAGAAGAAGGCACCCGCAGCTCCTCGGAGAACCTCCCCCAGGAAAAAGAAGGCTGCCCCCGCCGAGGACCACAGCAGTGACGAGGAGAGCACCCATGGAGCCGGAGCTGAGTCAGATGCGTCGCAGGAGTCTGTGGCCCAGTCGCAGTCAGGGTCGCAGTCCCAGTCGCTGCCCCAGTCACAGTCCGAGTCGCAGTCGCTGTCCCAGAAGTCCAAGAGGCGCCGCAAGGAGCCAGAGTTCCCCATCGACATAATGAGGAAGATAGCGTCTTTTTTCGAGGGGAACCCTATGTTTTACGATGTGTCACACGAGAGCAACAAGGACACCCACCTCAAGGACACGAAGCTGCTCGAGTTGAGCGCCGAGATCAACGTTCAAGGTGAGACCATTATCTATTGTGAAATATTGAATTTTTTTGGAATTTTGTGAAAATTTTACTTAAAAAATGTATTACAATTTAGAAATGTCCTAATGTTTTTCCTTTTTCTGTGTGTTACAGTGGAAGACATCATGCGCCACTTCACGAACATGCGAACAGACCACTTCAAGCTCAAGAATGCGGTCAAGACGACACCGAGCGGGTCTGGTGCAGCCAAGGTCCTGACGCCCCTCCAGCATCTGAAGGTGCACGGATACTCGTTCTTGGACCCCTTCTACAGGCCCCGTACTTCCAAGACAAACACGTGCGGAAAGGTAAGCATCTGCAAGCAGAATTTGTCGAGTTTACCTCTTTCATAAATATTTCAATATTTCACAATAGATACTGAATGGACAATTGGTATTATTATGTTTCAGATTGCCGGGGCTGAGGGCGGTGACGAGTCTGGGTCGGACGTGGAGTCGGAGTCGGTGTCGGTGGCGGCAGATGAGGGAGCTCCCAGCACTTCCAGGGGTACTTCAAAGTCCAAGTCCTCAGCCAAGCCCTCAGCGAAGTCCTCGGTTGTGCAGGAAGTGCTCCTTAAGTTTCTGGAGAAGAGTGCCGAGTCAGCCAAGCAGGCGGAGGAGAAGGTAAATACATGATAAAATTGCCACATTGAGCATTGTCTTATACTTACATCCCATTACTTTTGAATGCAAGTTTTTTTGTATTTACTATTAAATGCAATGCTCATGTTCTGTTCACAGGTGCAGGCTATGCGGGAGGCATCCCAGAAGCCAGATAGTGCGGCGTGGGCTGACTGGCTAGTCAGCATACAGTCGGAGATCCCCGAGAACCTGTACCGCCAGTATCAGGCCGACAGTTTCGCGCTGGCCATGCGGTACATCTCGGGGCAGGTCCAGCCCACGCCGCAGCCGCAGCCACAGCCACAGCCACAGCCACAGCCGTTAGCACAGCCGCAGCTGCCGACCTTGTTGCCGCAGCAACAGTACATCACCCTCTCTGCCATCCCTCCACGGAGCCACCAGCAGCAGCAGCCGCAGTTTGCCACACAACTACAGGTATGTTTTTCTAAGCTCTTTACATTGTACAGTACATCTCATTGCAGTTATTTTACAATATGAACATTTTATGCCTAACACTTATAGTCTTCTTTTGCACTGTAGTAATGTTTTTATGTTACTATGTTTCAGTATCCAGCTCGTGCCCACTCGGCCCCTGCGCCAGCTGCCACCTCCTTTGACAGTCTGCTGTTTGGGACTTCGCCGAACGCCTCGTTGCTGAACCAGGCATGGACCGTAGCTGACACCATGACGTCACCCTTGGGCAGCTCGCTCCAGACGCGTACTTCAGGCCTGGACACGCCCCCGCTCAGCAGTCCAGACAGTCCACTGAGTCCCTCTCACAGTTGCTTCAGGATACGCAGAGGACACTCCACCCCTCCGACGATGTGCACAACATAGTTATAGACTCGAACCAGAGGAGCCATGTGAGCCATGTGAGCCATGTGTCCGACTCGGATAACGATATGGACAGGGATATGGACAAAGATATGGCCAGGGATCTGTGACTTTTGTGATTACTTTATATGTGCATCTATTGATGTGATTACCATTGACGTTGGATATGTTTATGTTATATTACCATGTGACTGTGCATATTAAAAGAATGTGCTTCGGTTTTAATAAAAAATCCTGGGTCTTAAAATAATTTATGTGTCTGTTTTGCCTTGTATAAAATAAAGTTGTTATAAACGGTCCAATAACAAAGAAAAAAAAAGCAAATAGTAAGGTCAATTTTACAATAGAAATAATAAAGGTCATCTAAAAAAAACAAAGGTCAAAGGTGAAATGTTTTAAAGGTCAAATTCGTACTAAAATAATAACTGAAAAGACTTTGCTTTATGTATTTGGCTCTTCTTTTTAAAAAATGTAATGACAGTCAAAGTCTGGGGATTGCTCTATATGTCCCCCAAATTTAACTAGTGAAATTACTTTTTATTAAGACAATCACAATGATTGATATTAGAATTATGCTGTTTTATTTCTCAGTCCAGATTTTTATTTTAATTTTTCAAACCATTATATTTCTTTAAAGGTTTCTTTATTTTATTTCAAACCAATGTATTTTAAGTGTATACCTTTTATTAATGTTTTATTAGTGTTAACACACAAGTAAGTACAAAAGAAATGTTTCATATTTATGAAAAAAATATTTTATTTCAATGCAACAACTTCATGGAATGATACAAATATAGCAAACATATTTATTACAAGCATGGGACATAGTAAAATAGGAATGTAATGAAAGTGTCTGTCACAATGAAAGTAATACACAAAGTCATTGTTGTATCGCCACATGCTGCCACGGGACACTGCCGGCCGGACTCATGAAATAGTTCTTAAAGTACGCGCGCGGCTCCTTGCCAGCTTGGGTCGTCCTGGGGCCCCGTCCTTCTGCCTCGACATCCTGCATCACAGCGTCGTCCCGCCACGCCCCGGGCACAAGTTGCATCTGGTCGTCTTCCCGGTCGAGGTCCGGGTTCTGCAGGCCGGGGTAGCGGGTCCTCATAATGTTGTGGAGCGTCATGCAGGCCTTTGCAACCTTGACGACGTTGCGGGGCTCGAGTTGGATGGTGGTCAGCAGGCATCTGAAGCGGCGGGCCAGGATGCCGAACGCGTTCTCCACAACACGCCGGGCCCGCGACAACCTGTAGCTGTAGATGCGCTCGGGGATTGTCTGGTAGAGGTGGGAGTACGGTTTCATCATATACGTCCTCAGCGGGAACGCGTCATCCCCGATCATGAAGAAGGGCATGTCTCTGTCGTCGTTGGGAAGGGGTTCGGGCGGGGGTAGACCCAGGTTACCCAGGCGAAGAGCCGGCTCCAGGCGGGATCGGTTGAATATCCCGGCGTCCGAAGATGAGCCGGGGGCCCCCACGTCGGCCCAGATGAACTTGTAATTAGCGTCTACAACAGCCAGCATGACGATGGAGAAGAAGCCTTTAAAGTTGTAGTACAGCGACCCAGTCTTGCCCGGCTTCGTGATGGCGATGTGCTTGCCGTCGTGCAGGCGTGCGGGAAGTTCCACTTGTCTCGGAACCCTTCGGCCACTGGTCGCCACTCGTCTGGGGTCTGGGGAGTGTTCCACATCTCGGCCTGGTACTCTTCAAAGATCGCCTGGCACACCTCAGGGATGAAGAGCGATATGGTGTTGTGGGCGACGCGGAACGCGAACGCCAAGTCTCGGTAGCTGGCTCCCGTGGCAAGGTATCTCAGTGTGATGGCGAGCTTGAGGCCAGGCTCCAAAGGGGCTCGGCACCTGCAACACAAGAAGGTGGTAAAATATAATTAAAATCATGCATAATAAAATATTTTTTAAAGCACATGTTTGCAAAAATAGGTACAAGTCACAAGAATTTCAGAATTTCACAGTATAATTACTTTTGGCTCTTGGTAATGCGGGGCCCCACTCTGTCGAGGAGCTCGTGCCAAAGTGCCGGCTCCACACGTAGGTATGACTTGAAGTCGCTGGCGTGTTCGTTCTCGAGCTCCCGCATCAACGTCTCGTACTGGCCAAACAGCGGTCTACGCAGGATCCAGTCGCGGACCCACCACCTCCGTCTTCTCCTCGGGGCCCTCTGTCGCTCCCTCTCGGCCTCGTCTAACAGCGCCGCCAGTATCATGTTGTGTTGAAGTCTTGCTTGCGCCAATTCCTGTTCCAGCATCGCCAGTCGTAGTCTTCTTGGTGCAGCCATCGTAACGTTTTTACCATGCCAGGTAGGACGGCCATTATATACCTCTTGACCGAAGACGTAGCCATCGACCATCACACCGCCCGACAATCGCCCGACATTCGGCCGGGCCTGGTACAAGCATCGTTCGTTGTCCGTAGGATACTCGTGCGATATTCGTACGATGTCCGGTGAATAGGCCGGTTATCGCCCGGACATCATAGGATAATCGGCCGATTAGTATTAGATGTTCGGTCGGTATTCACTGCCTCGCCGGCCCCCAAAAAATTTCTCTTTGGAAACAGACGCCGTACGATTACCAGACAGTCTTCGGACGGCCTCCGCACGGCCTCCGCACGGCCTCCGCACGGCCTCCGGACGGTGCCATTTATGTAAATGATGTGTGACAAATTTTTTGACCGTTGTTGTCCGATGTCGGAAAAATGGCCAAAACCAGCGGTGTACTCCCGATTACCCCCTATCCCCGGATACCAACCGATGTTTGTGACCATAGCATAAGTTTACTTTCATTTCAATCTGTTTTCCAAATTGCAATTTTTTTTCGTTAAATTAAAATATGTAAATGTTCATTACTTTTTTAAATTGGTGGGCCGTACCCAGGCTTAACGCTTATATCAGCCATAATGCTAATATAGGTCAGTAATTCAGCTAGGAATCATATGTAAACCATTCATATCTGTAATGAGTATATGAAACATAGCCAATCTTACATGAGTACTCATATATTATTGAAATTTTAAAGGAGTTGGCAAAAAAGATATGATGCAAAGTTTTAGGGTTGGCCCCTTAAAAAGAGGGTTGGTCGGGCAACCCAACACAAGCTTTTTTGTTTTGGGCTAAGGAGTGAAAATCAGCATATGTAGATCCTCAATAATTGTATCATCTGTCTTTATTAAACTTACTATCCAACCATCAACAGTCAAATTTTTACAACAGATGTACACCATTTTTAAACCTACTGACGATGAGGTACATACATAACTTACGTTTATGTCAGTGAAAACAAAATACAAGGCCGTTATTTTAATAGCTAATGTACCATTATTTAAAGTTATAATATTGCTTCAAAAAGTAAATCAGTCACACTATAAACAAAACTAAGCATGTACTCTATGTACTTTATAAGTTAAAGGGAGGTAAGGCCAACACAGAAATAGGTATGTTTCCCATTGCATGTTAAAAAATAAAATAGGGTAGGTAGGCATTTACAAGATTGCTGCCAATAAGTTAAATATTTATTCCTTGGCGCCACATGACTTTTTATGGTAGTTTACCTTTTTAATTATGTTTGAACTCATCCTGACAATAGGAGTTTGATTTTTAGTTGTTGTTTTCTAGCAATAAAGCAAGTTCATTCATTGTCACATTATGACCTAATTTTTTACTTTTATTTTTGGTTTTGAGAGGGTGCTCTATAAGTTTATTTTCATTTCAATCTGTTTTTCAAATTGTTCTGTGAATTGCAATTTTTTTTTTAGTTAAATTTAAATATGTAAATGTTCATTACTTGGCACTAGATACGCGGCACCATATTTACTTCTTTAAATTGGTGGGCCGTACAATTTAATTCCATTTTTAGCTTGTCCTGATAGTATTTTTGTCTAAAATAACGGTTTTGCTTATTCTATTTTTAGTAAAATTTATAACTGACTTCGTAACCTTAAAGAGGCACTACCTATATCTTTGTGTCCACCAATTGATATAAACTTTACTTAATTATAAAGAATACTATGAAAAAGGTAAATGGCAATAATTTCACCCAATGTAATATGCGTTTTGCTGGGGAAAAACAGGATTGAAAAGATCGGATTTTTGAAATTGTATTCCTAATTGTTTTAGACAAGCCGATTGCGGAGATTTTCCGATCTTATTCGTTTACAATCGGAACTACTTCGTCTGATTAGCGAAGAGTTCCGATCAATTCGTTTGCTATCGGAACTACGCCGAATAGTTTGTAATCGCATTGCGCATGTCCGAGAAAAGCGTAAAAATTTGTAGTTCTCCGGCAGGAATAAACAGCTGGGCAGCATTTTATTCAAGATATTGTTTTGATCATAATTAATAATTTACAGAACTGGAATACGAACCATGTTTCTTCTTAGAATACTCATAAAACAGCTTTGTATACATATCAATGCAGTAATATTGAGTCTTTAATATTTTACATTTAAAATCGCGTAGATATAGGTAGTGCCTCTTTAAAGCTTATATCAGCCGTAATGCTAATATAGGTCACATTACGTGGTCGTTAACTTTCGTACGCCATCAAACCCCTTCTCCAAGAAGCGAAAACGGGGTTGGCTGGGGTATGAAATAAAAACCTTAATTTCAGCTTAAAAAAGTTGCATATGGTAAAATTAAAACATTTGATAGGTAATATTAAACAGGTTATCGCATTTTTTCAGTATAAACTTTTTTAAAAGTGTGTTATTGTCGAAATATCCGTTATAAAATCCTGCAAATTATAAGCTTTCCCATCACTTAATGAAATTAAGACGCGACCACGCAGGGGTCTGGAAATATTTTGAAAATCCACTTGCCCTGCCCAAAATGTCACTTGCCCCAATCTTGCCCCAAAATTAAGCTGAGACCACACGCTAAGTTGAATACTTTTCTCCCACTGTTTTTTTTTGTCATAATTTTTTACATGATTTCTTTGTAAAATTAATGACTTAAATTATGAATGATCAGAGCTATAGGTTGTTACCATTATGCACATATCAATGTTTTCCTCCACCGGTGGGAGAGGGGGAGTGGGGTGTTGGCGGGGATACCCCGAGGATATGACATCACTGATGAACCTGGTACCAAATTGGCTGACTCTAATGCCTATGGAATCAAGATGTACAAGATGCTCCTAGTGCAGTAATTACAAAATGGCAGGCAGATAACAAAAAAAAAGATGCATTAGGTCTACTTTAATTTTGTTATACACCAGATTAAAAGAATGAAATGCATTAAGTCAAACAGAACTTTTTCCTACTTTCAGTGAAAGTAAAAAGTTCAAAAAGTAAATCAGTCACACTATAAACAAAACTAAGTATGTACTCTATGTACTTTATAAGTTAAGGCCAACAAAGAAATAGGTATGTTTCCTATTGCATGTTAAAAAAATATAAAAATAGGATAGATAGGCATTTAGAAGATTACTGCCAAAAGTCAAAATATTTATTCCTTGGCGCCATGTAGTGTACCTATTTATGGTAGTGTACCTATTTATGGTAGTGTACCTTTTTTAATGGTAGTGTACCTATTTATGGTAGTGTACCTTTTTAATTCAATTTGAACTCATCCTGACAAGCAATAGGAGTTTGATTTTTAGTTGTTGTTTTTTTAGCAATAAAGCAAGTTCACTCCTTGTCACCCTATGACCTAAGTTTTTATTTTATTTTTTGGGGTTTGAGAGGGTTCTCTATAAGTTTACTTTCATTTCAATCTGTTTTTCAAATTGTTCTGTGAATTGCAATTTTTTTTAGTTAAATTAAAATATGTAAATGTTCATTACTTGGCACTAGATACTCGGCAGCCGTAATGCTAATATAGGTCAGTAATTCAGCTAGGAATCGTATGCAAATCATTCATATCTGTAATGATGTATATGAAACATAGCCAATCTTACAAAAGTACTCATATATTATTGAAATTTTAAAGGAGTTGGCAAAAAAGATAAGATGCAAAGTTCTAGGGTTGGCCCCTTAAAAAGAGGGTCGATCGGGCAACCCAACACAAGCTTTTTTGTATTGGGCTAAGGAGTGAAAATCAGCATATGTAGTTCCTCCAGAAATGTATCATCTGTCTTTATTAAAGTTCTTATCCCACCATCAACAGTCAAATTTTACAACATATGTACACCGTTTTTAAACCTACTGCCGATGAGGCATATACATAACTTACGCCGTTTAAGTCAATAAAAAGAAAATACAAGGCTGCCATTTTAATACCTAATGTACCATTCGTTAAAGTTATAATATTGCTTCAAAAAGTAAATCAGTCACACTATGAACAAAACTAAGTATGTATTCTATGTACTTTATAAGTTAAAGGGAGGTAAGGCCAACAAAGAAATAGGTATGTTTCCTATTGCATGCTCAAAAAAATAATAATAGGGTAGGTAGGCATTTAGAAGATAACTGCCAAAAGTTAAATATTTATATGCAACTCTGCAGTTCTGCAGGTGAGAAGGCTCTTGGCTCATTCTCCATATTTTATCTTGATGTAAATGGAGGATGAGCCTGGCATGTTCATTCCTGTTAGGCGTCATATAATCTTTCACGTGTTGGTGCGCCTTAAAACCCAATTCAATCCATATGAGTTTTTATGTTAGTGTACATTTTTAATTACATTTTTAACTCATCCTGACAAGGTATACAGTGTTTGATTTTTAGTGGGTTTTTTTAGCAATAAAGTTCACTCCTTGTCGCCCTATGACCTGATGTTTTATTTTTATCTATTTTTTTGGTTTTGAGAGCGTTCTCTATCAGTTTACTTTCATTTCAATTTGTTTTCAAATTGTTCTGTAAATTGTAATTTTTTTTTTAGATAAAATAAAATTATGTAAATGTTCATTACTCGGCACTACATACGTGGCACCATATTTCCTTTTTAAATTGGTGCACCATACAATTTAATTCCATTTTTAACTTGTCTTGGTAGTATTTTTGTCTTAAATAATGTTTTTCTTTTTCGCTTATTCTATTTTTTAGTAAAATGTATTACTGACTCATCCCGTTAGTTTTTCTACATTTGTTTAATCATTAATAGTAATTATAGGAAGTGTATACAGCAAATTGTTTCTGCATATTATTAACTGCTGATAATACTGCACCATTAATACATTAAAACCTGTGGTAGAATAAGACGAAAAAATGAAAATTCAAAATTTCATTTAATTATATGCAAGCAGAATTCTATTTTTTAGTAAAATGTATTACTGACTCATCCCGTTAGTTTTTCTACATTTGTTTAATCATTAATAGTAATTATAGGAAGTGTATACAGCAAATTGTTTCTGCATATTATTAACTGCTGATAATACTGCACCATTAATACATTAAAACCTGTGGTAGAATAAGACGAAAAAATGAAAATTCAAAATTTCATTTAATTATATGCAAGCAGAAGTTAAAATGATACTGGATAAATAAATTGAGATGCCAATTTCAATGTTTGATAAACACTTTAAGATTGCCATGCGTCCCTATAAAGCTTATATCAGCCGTAGGGCTAATAAAGGTCAGTAATTCATCTAGGAATCGTATGTAAATCATTCATATCTGTAATGAGGTATATGAAACATAGCCGATCTTACATGAGTACTCATATATTATTGAATTTTTAAAGGAGTTGGCAAAAAAGATATGATGCAAAGTTTTAGTGTTGGGCCCTTAAAAAGAGGGTCAGTCAGCAACCCAACACAAGTTTTTTTGTATTGGGCTAAAGAGTGAAAATCAGCATATGTAGTTCCTCCAGAATTGTATCATCTGTCTTTATTCAAGTTACTATCCCACCATCAACAGTCAAATTTTACAACAGATGTACACCGTTTTTAAACCTACTGACCATGAGGTATATACATAGCTTACGTTTATGACAATGAAAACAAAATACAAGGCTAGGGTAGGTAGGCATTTACAAGATTCCAAAGTTAAATATTTATTCCTTGGCGCCATATGACTCCTTTTATGGAATGTGTACCTATTTATGGTAGTGTACATTTTTAATTAAGTTTGAACTCATCCTGACAAGTAATATGGAGTTTGATTTTTAGTTTTTGTTTTTTGGCAATAAAACAAGTTCACTCCTTGTCACCCTATGACCTAATGTTTTTTTGGTTGTTTTTTTAGGTTTTGAGAGGGTTCTCTATAAGTTTACATCCATTAAATATGTAAATGTTCATTACTTGGCACTAGATACTCGGCACCATATTTACTTTTTTAAACTGGCGGGCCATACCCGGGCTTAAAGCTTATATCAGCCGTAATGCTAATATAGGAATCGTATGCAAATCATTCATATCTGTAATGATGTATATGAAACATAGCCAATCTTACATCAGTACTCATATATTATTGAAATTTTAAAGGAGTTGGCAAAAAAGATAAGATGCAAAGTTCTAGGGTTGGCCCCTTAAAAAGAGGGTCGATCGGGCAACCCAACACAAGCTTTTTTGTATTGGGCTAAGGAGTGAAAATCAACATATGTAGTTCCTCCAGAAATGTAACATCGTCTTTATTAAAGTTCTTATCCCACCATCAACAGTCAAATTTTACAACATATGTACACCGTTTTTAAACCTACTGCCGATGAGGCATATACATAACTTATGCCGTTTAAGTCAATAAAAAGAAAATACAAGGCTGCCATTTTAATACCTAATGTACCATTCGTTAATGTTATAATATTGCTTCAAAAAGTAAATCAGTCACACTATAAACAAAATTAAGTTTGTATTCTATGTACTTTATAAGTTTAAGGGAGGTTAGGATAACAAAGAAATAGGTATGTTTCCTATTGCATGTTAAAAAATAAAAATAAAATAGGGTAGGTAGGCATTTACAAGATTCCAAAGTTAAATATTTATTCCTTGGTGCCATATGACTCCTTTTATGGAATGTGTACCTATTTATGGTAGTGTACATTTTTAATTAAGTTTGAACTCATCCTGACAAGTAATATGGAGTTTGATTTTTAGTTGTTGTTTTTTGGCTATAAAACAAGTTCACTCCTTGTCAGCCTATGACCTAATGCTTTTAAAAAAAAAATTGTTTTCAGTGGGTTCTCTATAAGTTTACTTTCATTTCAATCTGTCTTTCAAATTGCAATTTTTTTTAGTTAAATTAAAATATGTAAATGTTCATTACTTGGCACTAGATACTCGGCACCATATTTACTTTTTTAAATTGATGGGCCGTACCCGGGCTTAAAGCTTATATCAGCCGTAATGCTAATATAGGTCAGTAATTCAGCTAGGAATCGTATGCAAATCATTCATATCTGTAACATAGCCAATCTTACATGAGTACTCATATATTATTGAAACTTTAAAGGAGTTGGCAAAAAAGATATGATGCAAAGTTTTAGGGTTGGCCCCTTAAAAAGAGGGTTGGTCGGGCAACCCAACACAAGCTTTTTTGTTTTGGGCTAAGGAGTGAAAATCAGCATATGTAGATGCTCAATAATTGTATCATCTGTCTTTACTAAACTTACTATCCCACCAATCAACAGTCAAATTTTACAACAGATGTACACCATTTTTAAACCTACTGACGATGAGGTACATACATAACTTACGTTTATGTCAATGAAAACAAAATATAAGGCCGTTATTTTAATAGCTAATGTACCATTATTTAAAGTTATAATATTGCTTCAAAAAGTAAATCAGTCATACTATAAACAAAACTAAGCATGTACTCTATGTACTTTATAAGTTAAAGGGAGGTAAGGCCAACACAGAAATAGGTATGTTTCCCATTGCATGTTAAAAAATAAAATAGGGTAGGTAGGCATTTACAAGATTGCTGCCAATAAGTTAAATATTTATTCCTTGGCGCCATATGACTTTTTATGGTAGTGTACCTTTTTATGGTACTTTTTTAATTAAGTTTGAACTCATCCTGACAATAGGAGTTTGATTTTTAGTTGGGTTTTTTTAGCAATAAAACAAGTTCACTCATTGTCACATTATGACCTAATTTTTTACTTTTATTTTTGGTTTTGAGAGGGTTCTCTATAAGTTTATTTTCATTTCAATCTGTTTTTCAAATTGTTCTGTGAATTGCAATTTTTTTTTTAGTTAAATTAAAATATGTAAATGTTCATTACTTGGCACTAGATACGCGGCACCATATTTACTTCTTTAAATTGGTGGGCCGTACAATTTAATTCCATTTTTAGCTTGTCCTGATAGTATATTTTGTCTAAAATAACGGTTTTGCTTATTCTATTTTTAGTAAAATATATAACTGACTTCGTAACCGGGCTTAAAGCTTATATCAGCCGTAATGCTAATATAGGTCACATTACGTGATCCGAGTGTTAACTTTCATACGCCATCCAACCCCTTCTCCAAGAAGCGAAAACGGGGTTGGCTGGGGTATGAAATAAAAACCTTAATTTCAGCTTAAAAAAGTTGCATATGGTAAAATTAAAACATTTGATAGGTAATATTAAACAGGTTATCGCATTTTTCAGTATAAACTTTTTTAAAAGTGTGTTATTGTCGAAATATCCGTTATAAAATCCTGCAAATTATAAGCTTTCCCATCACTTAATGAAATTAAGACGCAACCACGCAGGGTTCTGGAAATATTTTGAAAATCCACTTGCCCTGCCCAAAATGTCACTTGCCCCAATCTTGCCCCAAAATTAAGCTGAGACCACACGCTAAGTTGAATACTTTTCTCCCACTGTTTTTTTTTGTCATAATTTTTTACATGATTTCATTGTAAAATTAATGACTTAAATTATGAATGATCAGAGCTATAGGTTGTTACCATTATGCACATATCAATGTTTTCCTCCACCGGTGGGAGAGGGGGAGTGGGGTGTTGGCGGGGATACCCCGAGGATATGACATCACTGATGAACCTGGTACCAAATTGGTTGACTCTAATGCCTATGGAATCAAGATGTACAAGATGCTCCTAGTGCAGTAATTACAAAAGGGCAGGCAGATAACAAAAAAAAGATGCATTAGGTCTACTTTAATTTTGTTATAGACTACACCAGATAAAAAGAATGAAATGCATTAAGTCAAACAGAACTTTTTCATACTTTCAGTGAAAGTAAAAAGTTCAAAAAGTAAATCAGTCACACTATAAACAAAACTAAGTATGTACTCTATGTACTTTATAAGTTAAGGCCAACAAAGAAATAGGTATGTTTCCTATTGCATGTTAAAATAGGGTAGGTAGGCATTTACAAGATTCCAAAGTTAAATATTTATTCCTTGGCGCCATATCACTTTTTATGGTAGTGTACCTTTTTAATTAAGTTTGAACTCATCCTGACAAGTAATACAGAGGAATTTCAAGTAATGAAATGTGTTACGGGATGCAACGCGATGGGACGCGACAGGACAAGAATTTATTACCCGACAGGACGTTACGGACAACGTGATTTCTATATAGCCCCCATTTCACTTTGTGAAAGCAGGGGTATAATTATCAATATGAAGTGTTTACTTACCTTTCCAACACCGTCTGACCCCATGATCTGTCATATGACCGCCGACCTCCCCCGCCATTCAGTGAGTAACTACTGTAGCTTTCAGCGAGAAACCCTTGTTTCTGCTGAGCCTGAAAAACATAAATAAACAGGCTATGTTGTAGGTGTTAGCCTGAGGTCACTCCTCGTAACAGGGGTCATATAGGCGATTATTTCTTAACCTATATATGTTTCGAGGCTTCATACTTTGTCCAGTGATATACCTGGCTCAAAGTATTTATCATCCCTACCGTTCCTACTGTTCCTTTTAACCAAACATCCCAAAACATTCATTTATAGAACACCCCTCCCAGCAAAGCTTTAAAGATCCATAGCTTCATTCTTTCTATCTTTGTTCCCAACACCATATTGGACCAATATCACCACACATTCCTAACCATTCATTTGCATAACACCCCTCTCTGCACAGTTTTAAAGATACATAACCTCATTCCTTCTGCAGTCAGACCTGTACCCAATGTCACGTTCCCAATGTCACGTTGAACCAATATCACCAAACATATCTAACCATTAACATTTATAACACCCCTCTCAACACAGTTTTAAAGATGCATAACCTCATTCTTTCTGTTTTTCTGAACCAATATCATCAACATATTGAACATATTGATGTAACAAACCACTATTGCCTATCACATCAAGCATGAGGTGAAAATCCATCAGGAAAGCAAAATTAAGTGATAACTACGCTAAGATTTTCAATCTGGGACAGTATGTAAGTGGCTTAACGGTTTGAGAATTTTGTTTTACTTGATGCTTTGTTTGTTTTAAACGTAATTTCAGATCGTAAAACTAACCAAATACTTTCCCAGATTGAGAATCTGAGCACGGTTATCTCAATTCTAATGCTTTTCCGTTTAAATGTATTAAAGTAAAATTATACATACACACTTGTTTTTTCTATGAAAACTCAAATTCATCGGTAATGGCATTTTGTTGACGTCATCCAATGACGTCGCTTGTTACAAAGATATGTGACGCCACATACTTTTCAGACGGTAAATCGGGTTTTTTACGGTCACAAATATGAGGCGTAAGCCAATGAACTATTGTGAGGCATGTGAATTAATTATATATACATCACGAAAATCTGTGAAAGAAATAAACCAGGAAAACAAAATAAATATGGCTGTTGATGATTTTATAAATAATATCTGTATTCGTTTTCTGAATTACCTCCCTTCTCTGTAGAAGAATATCATACTTGTCGAGGTCCCGAGGTCTGACCCAGTTTCGTATCTCTGACATCATCGTCATCTACAATCACATAAGATTAAAACAGCTAACGAATATATTTTATTTGTAAACTTAATTTACACTGACTTGATCTCATGGAAGTAACATCAAGGGAAGACTGAGATTGAACACAAATTAAGAAATAAAATATCTCTAGCAGGATTTATTGTGCCAGATAAAAAATGATAATCTTGACTTGAAGATCATTGATACCAAGGGCAGTAGACCCGTTATTTTTCGATGTTTTCAAGTCCCCAACACCAGGTTTTGATCTCATACAATATAAACCCACTGGAAATTGTTTGTTTTTCATCTGACATGGATTTTTTAGGTATACAAAATATTTCGAAAGATTGAACATAAAAGAGACATGTTCTCACAACTTACATGTTATGCCCATCTTCCAACATAAAACAAACAAGTTCTCACAACTTACATGTTATGCCCATCTCCCAACATAAAACAAACAAGTTCTCACAACTTACATGTTATGCCCATCTCCCAACATAAAACAAACAAGTTCTCACAACTTACATGTTATGCCCATCTCCCAACATAAAACAAACAAGTTCTCACAACTTACATGTTATGCCCATCTCCCAACATAAAACAAATATGGAGTTTCATCCTGTTTTTCAGAATTTTAATTTGTTGTTAGAACAAAATTACTAACATGAAAACTACTGCATTCTTGTTTTGCATGTTTTTGTGCATTTATAATGATGTCTTAACAGTTGAAGAAAGTGACATCATTGACGTCCCGGGAGATATTGACTGGAAACTTAACAACTCTTAAATAACCAATCAGTATCGAGTATTTCTATAAACCATGTTAGATTGCAGGCTTTAAGCTTCTTGGTAGTCCCTGTTGTCTGTTCTTTTAAAGTTTCATATTTTTATCAAATTTACACTTTTTCATTCTATACTCTTAAAGCAGCTATCCCACCAACAACAGCCAAATTTTACAACACATGTACACCATTTCTAAACCTACTGACGACGAGGTATATATATATATATAACTTACATATTTTGAGAATCCGACCTCTATAGACATAATATAAACGGCATTAACCAGCCAGGCCAAACCCCAAAACTGGAGCCTTGAATTAAGAGTTACCAACTCATAATTCATTTTAGGTATATTCAATCACGGATATTTTAAAAACCCGTGAAAAAAATCCTATAATTTTAATTGGCACATATACGTTATTATATGACCTGAACACCTGGATAGCATTTTGTTAAATGGTTTTGTTGCATAATTTTGCTATGATCTTAATTAAATATACAACAGTGTGTTTGATAGATATATATATGAAGGTCATATGTGCACGCAAACAAGGTAAAAACATAAAAACATGTTTGTCTGATCAAGTTCTCCTAGTATACATTTGAACCTTTACCTTAGCTTTAGTGTTGAGAAGTTCAAACGATGCCATAGCCAGCCCATCCACGGTGTTAAAGCCTTTCTGGTACTCAGACAGGTAGTAACTCAGCGTCTCGTTCAGAAGCTGTGTGGCCTGGTTCTCAATCAAGTCCCACTTACTACTGATAGCTGAGTTCAACATTACTTCGAACCAATACCCTTGCTGAATGCTGACCTCTGCTGAAAAACATGAGAGATAATAATGCATACATTACTAGTATGGAAAACGAACAACTTGTGACAAATGATATAACTGAATTGAATGAATGGTGTTTAATGGCTTATCAACACAGTATAGGTTATTTAGAGCCGCCCCAGAGAGAGGGGAAGGATACATAGGAATCCGGGAAGCTGCCCTACTCTTATTATCGAATAGATTCCTATGGTTCTTTAACGTGGTCGAAGGATAGATCGATACATGGGACCGTCCGGTTTACATCCCCATCCGACGGACAAGTCTAAGGGAAAGTGTCTTGTCCAAGAACACACCGACGGAACTCAGTGGTACCACGGAGGATTGAACCCGGGGCCTCTGGTTACAAATCCGCCGCTCTACCGACTGCGCAATGCTAGCCCTCTCACAAATGATATAAAAGCTATTGATGAAGTTTTACTGTCTAACGATACATGTGTGCTGGTTTGACAACAGGACCTGACTAAAGACTATACTGACATAGCAAGTTGTCAAACTTCTATGGACCATACCAAAACTCCAATTATCATGAATAAAGGTATAATTTAGATCTCATATTCAGGGCTCCAAGAAAATTAAAATTGGGGAATAGCCCAGGGCAAGTAGATTTCAAAAGTCCACTTGCCCTGACTGAAAAGTCACTTGCCCTGATTTTTTTTAACTTGCCCCGAAATTATTATTACCAATGAATAGTTGCCGGTACATTATTTGTTGATATCAAATGTTTTTCTTTTTTACTTTGTTTTATTTAATTAATTAATAAAACACATGTGATTCGAATCAAACTAGAAGGTTCTATTTTCCTTTTATATCCATTGCATCACATAACTAAAACAACATTATTTTCTTTTTACAGTTTTAGGATCGCGCCGCAAATCACGTCAAAAACCGTTCCGGGTCCCGCACATTAAACCATATAAAACAGGTGCGCGTTCCCGGTGTTATTTAGCAGCTTGCATTTGTGAATAAGCGTTCGTTGTTAAGCGTTTTTAAGATACAGACTTGCTATTTTGAAAAAGAATATACAGCAATTCATCGAAAAAAAGTATATTAAAACGAAATCTACGTTCAAACTATTAATATTCGAATGATATTTCTTCTTCTGTCCAACGTGACAAATTTGCGTGAATATGAAAGCTGTAATGCGATTGGTTCAAATCATGTAATCAACCAATGAAATGCGCGCTTTCAAATTGATGAACTTTAATGAAGGGAGATAATTTTTAACCAATACGGCTGCAAATTACACGCAATAAAACTCAATTTCTGGTTGTATTTTTGATTGCCCCGAGATTTTTTTAGACTAGCCCGACGGGCAACCATTTTTAAAAGAGAGACTAGCCCGGAATCAGATTGGATTAGCCCCGGGCGTCGGGCTATCCTATTCTTGGAGCCCTGATATTAGAATAAAGTGTTAAATTTGATAAATCCAAACAAGAAACGTGGAAATTCCACGAAAACCAGGTTTTCCATTTGAAATGTTACAGTACCGCTAAGATGAAAATGAAGTAACAAAAGGCAAGTTTCGTTCAAATATCTCATTCCCAACTAAAGTTATTGAGCGAAAAATGTTTTTCTATTTTTAGTAAAAATGACCTTGACCCCAGTGACGCCAAATGCAATCCCAACCTTCCTTTCCATATAAGCTACCTACAGCAAGTTTCATTTTAATATCTCATTCCTGACTTAAATTATTGAGCGGAAAATGTTTTGCTATTTTTAGTAACAGTGACAATCCAACCTTCCTTTCCATATAAGCTACCTACCCTGCAAGTTTATGTTTTTACCATGCTCTGTTGTATGTTCATTTCTAGTTTGCTTGTTAACTCTTATTCCCATATGGGCCTTGAGATTTAAATAAACTTGTAAACTTGTAACCTGGTTAAAAAGTCTGCAGTAAAAACATTGGCTGATTATTTACAATTTATTTCATTCAATGCACACTTATCATTTATCATGTTTGTGTAATATTTTGGACCTCACAGAAATCAGACTATTGGCATCATGTGATGGTAATTGCACTAATCGATGAAAAAGAACTGTTATTTATATAATGCTGATGTTTAAAATAGGTACCTTCAACCGAAAACACAGTCATAATGTATAGACCATAATTATGCACCATGAATGGCAAGCTGTGATATATAACAGCAAATACTCTACTGGCGTATTAAAACTTTCCTTTTACAGTAAGCACACATGCTTGGCCAGGATAGTAAAGACATGGCATCTAAAACTTTCTCACCTCTCATCGCTCTGGGTTAGAATCCCACTGGGAGCTCGACTTGTGAAGTGAGAAAGAGTTGATTTTTACTGATGGCAGAGGTAAACAGTACTGGTTCTACCCAGGAAAAATGAGGTGGTCGGCCACTACCATAAACAATCTACAGCCATATATAGCCTAACATGTGCTAAAAATGATGTTAAACAACATTTAATTAATCAATCCTTTTACAGTATAGCTGAACACAAGTACTCTAGGCTAGAATAACATATTCTATTCCAAGAATGCACACATATTAAGTCATATTGTTTACAAATATTCATGTCGGAAGATACTTAAACAAAAATAAAATGACCCGTGAAAAAGTATCTCAATTGTAGTATGTATGGGTTTAACAATCTTCCAGTTATATCACGATGGTGTCTACTTGTAGCAGTGAGCTCTATGCTCACCTTTATAGTGCTGCCACACTGCAATACCATGCCGTGGACACATGCCTTAATACTCCACCAAGTCACATTATACCACACCATAGACACGTGCCATAATACCCCACCATTGTGATGGTCACATTATACTGACAACGGGCCAACCGGTCCTATAACTAACTTTTAAATGCTGAACGCCAACCAAGGGAGCTACTAGTACCATGCTGATGAAGTCTTTGGTGTGACCTGGCCGGGGATTGAACCCATGACCTCCCGTATACAAGACAGGCACTCTAACACATCGCCACCACAATAGTCTTATATATATACCTTGACTATTCAAACTAGAACCATCACTGAAGGTGATGAATACCCCCGCTTAAATTATAAGTCAAACAAATGACCATAATTCTGTTAGTGGCAATCAACAATGTCATCAGTTGTTATGTGTATATGAAGTTTGGGAACAACCCATTCAAAACTGTTTGAGGAATGCAAGTAACGAAAATCTTGACACGACAAAATATGATGCAAAGGGACGGGACAAAATGTGTTATGGGACGACGTGACGAGAAGCTACGGATTCTTATTTAGCCCCCACTTCACTTTGTTAAAGCGGGGGTTTACAAATAATAACAGTTACTTACTCTGGAACTAGTCTGGGTCAGGGTACTGTCCGAGTTTCTGTTAATATATGAATGTACATAATAAATAATATGTTGAAAATTAACACTAAATGTAATATGCATCTTTACCATACAAAATGACACCATAATGTATAGTTTTCCAATAATCAAGATCTCATTCGGTTGCGTATATCGTTGGTTTCCCAATCGTACATAGTCTGCCAAACCCGTCATCTGCGGGATCATATGTTTAACTGAGATGTTGCGAAAGTTTGGATTGAGACTGGAATCCAAACATTTTAATACTCAAAAGGGACAACTTATTCGGCATAAATTGCTGTATACAATTTGACTGGGTCGCAATTTATTATAGCAAATATTGTAACTATTCCATACTGCATGAAACACGAAGTCTCGCTGTGTTGATTACAGACTATTTATGCTCGGCGCATTTTTTTCAAAACTTATATAACATGCGTTCTAAAGATATTAGGGCAAAACACTTTGTTTTGCTTCCATGACAGTTGTTCACAGGTAAGGGATGAGTCTGCATTAGCATTACTCACTTCTACCGTGTGCAATATTGCAGTACAAAAGTGAAAAACTCAAAGAAACTATTCATTGCTGCCTTGCCATGCGCGATTATGAAAACCACTATCTAACATAGTTTTTTAAAATACTCACTGCTGATTGGTTATTGAGGTAGTTTTACAATTCCTATCAAGACCTCTGATGTCATGTCCTTCAAACGTTAGGACGTCATTCTAAATGATTTTAAACGTCAAAAAATATCCTGTATGACTGAATGCTTCAAGTTTCAACTAGTTCAAGTTGATGATGAGCTTTTATAGCGAGTATATAACAAATACAAATACAGTTGATATACTTACCGACTGTCTGTGCGAGTACGCCGGGATCTCTGGGTGTTGTTACCCAACCAGCTGTGTCCTGAAAAATACACACTTTATATCTTTGACCTCAATACATACACACGGACATTATCTTGCAAAATATACATTTTTTTCCCTGCAAGTATACTATAAGAACAAGATCTGTCCAAAACACCCACGATTCTTTGTTGCATTCTCGGTTAATCTGACAAATCGGTGACTGTATCGCTACCGAAAATTAACCGACAATTAACCGCACCCATTGCGACCGAGAATTGCATGACGTCACAGCACCTTGTTCACAATATTTTCATTTTACGCGAGTTTTTAATTTCTGTTTTATTTGGTCATATATTGTTATAGTGATCGTTACGGGTGTACAGAGCGGATTATGTTATAGGTAAGTCATATGTTCTATCGCCAATGATAAAAATAAATTGAGAAAAAGTCTCAAATAACGCTGGTTTTTAAAGTCGAATATTGCAATAGTATTCGGATAACCCACTTATATCGGACAACTTTATACTAACTTCATGCTTTGACATATATTTCGTTCTGTTGATAATTTTTGCTAGCTGCATTTCAAAACAACGAAGAATTAATATCACAGCAAACAGGGAAGTGGTTAGCTGCATATCTTATCCGTCTTTCTCGTCCGTTCGTGTTTTCTCATGAATTCAGAAATATGTTTTATAATGTCATTTATAATTTTTCATTGCAGAGATGTTGAATTTTTTTTCTTATTTCCAGTAGGTGATAAAATTTGTGTTACTCGGTTTTTATCCTTTGGTTCTATAGTAAAATAAAAATCTTTGGCCTAGTAAAAAGGCGATAATTTTCAAGATTTTGATTTTGAAAGATGCATATATTGAATAAATGTGCATGAATTGACATGAAATCTGCAGGGTTTTAAAAGAATCACACTGTAGATACCTTAATTTTAACAGTAAACTTGGTTGAACATCAAGGGTAAAGACCGAGTTTATCACCTACCAGAATGTATTAGGTATGTCTTATTTCTGGTCACTGATTGGTCAGTTATTTCAGGGAGTACGTTATAGGGAGGAGAAACGGGCTCGTTTTGCCGATTTATGTTGTCGCGCATGTGTTTCACTACTCCGTGAAAATGACTACTTCCGGTTGTTTCGCGAGTGTGTGAAAAACAGCAAATTCTTATAAATTATTACACTTACAAACTCAATAAAGGTGCTAAAAGTAAACATAAGTATTATTTATTCACATTGTGTCCTCTGATACAGAGCGTGTAGTTGTTTGCATGTTTAAAAGCACATTTTACCAGACGGTTCCGTGTAACAAAGATGGCGCCACTCTGCGCCAAATGGCGCCACTCTGCGCCAAATAAAAAATGGTGACAGTGTATAGCTATTGCAATTGAGATACGAGACTACGGGTTATTTAGGCATTAATAATAACAAAAAGTGAATAGTAAACATATTTATCTTTGTCAAGAAGGTAATTTCATGGTGGTGATTATAAGACAAAGCATAAACAGAGGTGATGAAAATGTGCCTTTTGAGATATCAGCTACAATTTTAATTTTATAGAATTAAAAATGGTGTGGAGCTATTGCAAACGAGATACGAAGTATGGGTTATATTAGGCATTAATAATAACAAGAAGTGAATAGTAGACATATTTATCTTTGTCAAGAATGTAATTTCGTGATGTTGATTATAACAGAAAGCCGTAAAAAGGGGCTGTAAAAACTGCCTAATTTGAGATGTTGGCTGAAATTTTAACTTTTCAAATGCGACGCGCTTACGATCGATTTACCTGTATCGATAAAATAGTAAATGGCGGCGTTCTAGCGCGACAACATAAATCGATAAACTAGAGCATGTATGAACCCGTTTCTCCTCCCTATAACGTACTCCCTGGTTATTTTGATGATGCTCTATCAAAATTATGAATAACAAACTTTTACACAGTTACAGTGACCGCAATTCCGCGATATTCTCACGTTAAAATTAAGAAAATCTCATTAAAATGTATCCAATGAGAAAAAATATCTATCCGCCGATCGTTGCTGGTGTTTGGTATAATAAAATGGTGTTTGGTATAATAAAATGTCATTTTGGCAGTTGAGCATTTGATCAACGAACCGCAACTCTTATGGACTCAGATGCTTGCCAATGCATTTTACAATAATCGCCTGGAAGGTCGGACGCAAATTTATTTTGAAAAGACATTACGACATCATGGCACCGGGATGAGAAAAAGATTTGCGTTGCACCACTTTGGTGCCCCTCCTTGGCGATTTTTTTAAAATCCCAAGTTGAACAACAACAACAACATTCTGCTGAACTTTCTCTTCAGTATTTTGTCTCCATTGGACCAATAATAGACGCCAGAACTAATTAATAGCGGTTGGGAACTACGCTTGTTTTTCAGCCATACCCGTTTTGATTCGCCAACATTCGGGCCGAATCCGCTTGCAGTCGCTGACGCAGACTTTCCGAACAGCAACCTGATGTCTGCTTGTTTACCCGCCATGTTGTTGTTGTTGTTGTTGTTCGTTCCGTCCGTAGTAGGACAACCTCCGAAGAGTAGGTTTATAGTATCGGGCAATAAATCCACCACCAGTACGAATAATTACAGCTGCTACACGCGATATGAGCTAATAAACACTTTCACCACTATACTGAGATTATTTGTTTCAAATTTATTTATTTATTAGCCTTATCGTGTGTCACGTCCCCTTCGTTTTCTCCTAACAGGTATTTTTTCGAGCATTTTATATCTAGCACAGTGTAAAAAGTAGCACAGTCTGTGTGTATGAAATTCAAGCTGGGTAAGGTCTACATTGCGACTAATGTCTACAAGCATGCTAAGCGAGGTGCTGTCTAGTATTATTTTAAGCTTTGTTAAGTTGCTAATGCTTTCTAGGTGTACACCGCAAATCTCATGCAAGCATTCATCAATATCACTCAGTACCGACTCCCTCACTGATTCCAGTGCACTGCATTGAAGTATAAAGTGTTCGACGTCTTCTTCTTGTTCTCTGCACAGTTTACAGGTTGGATCCGTTTCTAAATGGTTGAATGCCGCTTTATTGCTTTGTAGGCTGTAGGTTCCAGAAACTAATTTCAGTTTGATTGGTAAACGAGAAACTTCTACTTTTGAAGAGCTTCGGGTATGTATTATTGGATGTACTTTACCGACGGTGTAGACGTCTACGTTCAGGAGTCGGAGTGTTGAGTATAGTTTGGAGTTATTGATTAGTTTCTGTTCCCAATATTTGTTTATTGCTGAGTGTAGTTTCGTTTTCCATTCCTCTTTTGAGAAAGAGTTGTTTAAGAGATGTGTTGCATCAGGAAGTTTGTATTTACACAAAAGTTTGTCTATTTCAACAAACCAGCTGCTACTGTCCATACTTTTCACTGTTAGCTGTCGTGTAGCTATTTGCTTTTCTATACTCTTGTCGGTCTGTTTGCAGACGTTGTGGTACAGTGTTAGTGCTTTTATATGTATTTGGGCTTCAACAGGTAGTATTCCAGATATAAGTTTTTGATATTTTAGTTGTCCAGGGGGGGTTAAATCCAAGAAAACCCCTTCTATAGGTTGTCCAGGGGGTGGTCAGAGGAAAGTTTGTCCGAGGTGGTAACGTCCATGGGGGTGTTTTGATAGCTGAGTTGTCCAGGGGGTGTTAAATCAGAAAAAAAAGCGTTCAGTGGGGGTAATTTTTTATATTTGCGGTGTCCAGGGGGGAGGTGTTAGTATGTTTTGTCCAGGGGGGTGTAAATGAGGTTAAAACCCCTTCTATAGGGGGGGTGCGGATATTTTCTGGAATAGCCCAATGAATGCTGCAGGATCAGCTGTGTTTGTTGGCATCGACAGAATTTGTTTTAGTAGTTTTCTGAGGAAAGCTTCCAGATTTTGCAGGTTTTTACCTTTCGGTAGTATTAGTTCGAGTCCGTACGTAAGTATCGGTAATACGTAAATTCTGAGTAGATGTATAGATGTTTCAGGATCTAGACCATGTTTACGGTGTCGATATAAAAAAAAAAGTCTGACTGGTTAGCGATATATTGCATCACACTCCAATTGATTATAGCCTGAATTGAATCACAGTCTATATGACGCGTGGGTGGCCTAAAGTGCGAAAAGGAGTCCTTTTCGCGAAAAGGACTTTCCGCTACGAAAAGGTGTCATAAAATCTATATTTGAAGCATTAAGAAAATTATTTTTATATATTTAGAAACATACTATTGAAATATGTTTGCAGTAAAAAAATTAGTTAAATCAAACTTTAAATTATTTTTTTGTCAATACTTTTGTGTTTTGACTCCATTTTGACCATACGAAAAGGACTTTCCGTCTGCGAAAAGGAGTCATAAAACACAGACATATTAATAAACAGATAGGAAACTTCCTATCTTAACCAATGAAGTAACCAAAATATCACGTGGCACCTTAACTTTTCCTTCTATCTTCTCTCTCAATTATTCACCGATTTTGATGTGAATACATCCAAAAGATTCATAGTGAATAGCAAAATGGTATTATAATAATTTATGTTTATTTTCAAAATAAGAAATTGTATAAAAAATGTTTAAAGTTTAAAATGTTATCATTTTTATATTTTCTCTTAAAAATCAATGTTTTGACATAGTCAAAGTTTCCATCAAACTCCTTTTTTGCTCTCAATGTAAGAGAAAACAAAATACTATCATTGGCAAGAAAATTAAATTGGTGATGGTATTTGGCTTGAATGAAACTTGTATCTATAAAACTCTTCATGATATGTGAGATTAAAGTTGGGAAATATTTTGTGAAATTTTCGAAATGTCCCACTTGAAATTTACACAATTTTCATAGTGTCCAATCTATTTGTTATTAGGTCTGTGCATAAAATCAATATCTAAAGCTGTATACACATTAATTTTATATATTTAGAAATAGATTATTAGAATATGTTTGCTTTGAAGAAATTAGTTAAATCAAACTTTAAATGAATTTGTTGTCAATACGTTTGTGTTTTGACTCCATTTTGGCCATACGAAAAGGACTTTCCGTCTACGAAAAGGAGTCATAAAATCAATATCTAAAGCTTAATGCGTGTTGTTTTTATATATTATCAAATAGATTAATAGAATATGTTAGCATTGAAAAAATTAGTTAAATCAAACTTTAAATGAATTTGTTGTCAATATTTTAGTATTAAACTATATTAATCTTCATCCAGATCCAATTAGCAGTTGTTCACTAATTATCATGTTGGAGCCTACAAAATGATTTTTAATGAATTTTGTTGCATAACAGTAGGTAACTTGAGAGGCCTTGCGCATTGGATTTTCATCGATGCTCATAGAATTTTATAGCATTGTTGTAAAGTTGAATAATCACCCTACCTGGAGAAAATTGTCTTATATGTAGGAAAATTCCTGTACAGTGGATAGAATGCATCTAAACTGGAGTGATTTTTTGGTAGTAACTGATTCTGGTTACTATACGACTTTTAGGTCTTTTTTAAATAACAGTCACATGTTATGAAAAACGTAACTGTTTGAGGTTAGAGCTCCGACTGTTCATACTTACACATTAAAATAATTACAACACGAATAAGTTATCGTTGTCATCAACAATATTTTTTTTTAATTCATGGTTACTCTCCACGCGCGTTTAGAAAAGTAAGCAGGTATGCACAGATTTAGGGTGTGGGGGGCATCCGGCGACCCCCATAATCTGAGATGGACATTGTGGCGAATATTCATGTTATCGTCTACGTACATGCGTCAGTCATGGTATGTGTCAATAAATTGAACTTTCACAGAGCATATATCTAGACAAAGGCGTAGCCATGATCTTCTCAGATTTAGGGGGTTGCCGGGTGCCCCCCACCCCACTTAATCTGCCCATGCGCGCATACTCTTATATAAATACCCGAAAAAAAAAACACTATGGCTAGAGTTGGGTACATCGAAAAATAAAGGACCGCGGTACGTACCACAGTATATCGTGTAAGGTTTGTAGCTGCAAAACCATGAATTCATATATTGCAGGATAACATAGGACTACTGTACCAGCTCCATAGTCAGACAGTCCGTCACGAAAACTTAACGTTGGCTATAACTTTCTCATTTCGTGATATTTCTTCATCAAACTTTCAATATATACTCCTCATGACACATGACCATACTATAATATACAGGTCAAGGTCACACTGAAAGTCATTATATGGGTTAAAATACTCATTTTTTTCCTCAAAAAAAACTTAGTCGGGCTAGTTTGTCAAGGTCATTTATCAAGGTCCAAAAAAACTTGTTATACTGACAAAGCGCTGACGGGCGACACATGACGTGTTCCGCGGAACACCCGTCTAGTTTATTATTTTAATTACTTTTATTTACTTATTTTCAATGAGATTGTCTATAGTTATATCTTTAATTGTTTGATTAAATTTGTTATATTCACAATGAAGCAGCAAACAAACTTGAATTTGTTTTTTCTTTGATAATTTCCGGAAATTTTTCGCTTACGGAAAGAGCTGAAGTACCGGTAAAGAACCCTAACGTACCGCGGTGCGGTACCACTCAAGCTAAATACCAGTGTATACCGGTTATACTGTGCACCTCTAACTATGGCATACTCTTCCAAAAGTGCGTGGATAATACTCATGCATTATAATCGTGCATTTGAAAAATATTGACGACAACGATAACTTATTTGTGTTGTGATTAATTCAATGTAAGTATGAACTCTGAAGTGTAGAGTCACCACCGGTCTTTCGTAGTGATGGTAGATCAAAGATCAGCAGAGCTTATGCCATGGTGCGGTGTCCGTCATCTGTCTGTCCGTCCGTAAACTTTTTTGTAGCAACTTCTCCTCTGAAACTACTTGACATGAAACTTCACAGGAATGTTGATCTAGCTATCAAAAACCTATCAGTGGAGCTTCATATAGTCAATTAATGACCTCTTGTTATTAGGCAATCGTTTTTAAACATGTAAACAAGACCTCTGCCCTCACAAATCTCTTAGTTTCAATTCCTCACGACAAAGCTGCAAGTGTTTTTCCACCGATTTGCTTCAGCCTTCTGTAGGAAGGTGTCTCTGTGGTCGAGTGGTTAACATAGTTGCACTGTAAACCTTCTCACCCCTCACAACTGTGGGTTCAAAGACCTCTAGGGACTCGGCTTGTAAGTGAGGTGATGTTGATTCATATGGATGGTGGGAGGTGTACAGTACTGGTTAAACCCAGAAATAAGTGGCTGGTCTGCCTCCTCCACAAACAACAGCATAATAATACATAGAACTTTGCTTATGATGATATTTTCAATGGGATTCAACTAATCAGGTGTTTGCTTTTGGAAATACAAGTGTAGGTAACATAAGGTATTATGCACATATATATATGTATTATGAGCAAACCATTTGGAGTAAATTAGCTACAACAGATTTTTGTGTGAAATTTGGCAGCTCAGTTTAATACTGTAAGTCCATGCTCTCAGTACGAACATATAACACTTCTATGGTGTAATCGGTAAACACGTCTACCCTTTGGGTGGAAAACTCCGGTTCAAATCCTGATGGGAGTAATTGTTTGGAACAAGAGCTGGATTAGAAATTTCTAAATTATGGATATCATATCTTTCAATACAGAATATCATAGGTTATGTCAGTGAGGAATAAGGCAATTGAAAATGCAGTGGTATATATGTCTGAAAAAGTGACAGTTGGAGTTTCTTAAGCTTTTAAAGTCATGAAATACAATTAAAATGAAAAGCAGTGCTTTGCTGCAGTGACCGATCCTTGTTATTTTGTTGTAAATATGTTTACCATTTGTTAAATTAAAGACTTCATTACAAGAGATGCCCAAGTTAGTTAAAATAATCTTCCCTGTGGTCCTACTTCTTCAAAAAGTAGCAGTATGGGTGGTCGCAGTAGTAGTAAAGTTAGTAGAAGTTGTGTCATGTCAGTAGTAGAAGCAGTAATCTTAGTAGTAGCAGTGGCACTGGTAGTAGGAGTAGTAGTAAAGCAGTAGCACCAGCAGTAGTGTTAGGAGTAGTAGTAGAAATAGTGGCAGTAATAGTACTGTTGCTGTATTAGTAGCAGTGGCTGGGGTCAGAGTAGTAGTAAAGTAGTAAAAATAGTAATAGTGATGGTAGTAGAAGTAGTAGTGGGAGGGCATGTGGGGTGTCATAACAGGAAATTTAATTTGCTGATAACAGATAAAACACAGTTAACAGTTAATATACATTTTGCCTATAACAGAATAACAGAAATACCCATTGACCTCCTCAGTAGCAGTAGTAGTTGTAGAAGTAAAAGTAGTGACAGTAGTAGTAGTAGAAGTAGTGACAGTAGTAGTAGTAGTAGTAGTAGAAGTAGTGACAGTAGTAAGTAGTAGTAGTAGCAGTAGTAGTAGCAGCAGCAGTAGTAGGAATAATAGTAGCAGCAGCAGTAGCAGAAATAGTAACTGTAGTGGCAGTAGTAGAAGTAGTAGTAGTAGAAGTAGTGACAGTAGTTGTTGTAGTAGTAGCAGCAGCAGTAGTAGTAGGAATAGTAGTAGCAGCAGCAGCAGCAGTAGTAGAAGTAGTAACTGTAGTGATAGTAGTAGAAGTAGTATAAGTAGTAGTAGTAGAAGTAGTGACAGTAGTAGTTGTAGTAGTAGCTGCAGCAGCAGCAGTAGTAGTAGTAGAAGTAGTGACAGTAGTAGAAGTACTGACAGCAATATTAGTAGTAGTGAAAGTAGTAGTAGATGTAGTGACAGTAGAAGTAGTAGCAGCAGCAGTAGTAGCAGCAGTAATAGTAGTATTAGCAGTAGTAATTGTCGTAGCAGCAGCAGCAGTAGTAGGAAAAGTAATTGTAGTAGAAGTAGTGACAGTAATAGTTGTAGTAGTAGTAGTAGCAGCAGCAGTAGTAGTAGTGACAGTAGTGCCAGTAGTAGAAGTACTGGCAGCAATAGTAGTAGTAGTAGTAGTAGTAGAAGTAGTGAAAGTAGTAGCAGCAGCAGTAGTAGTAGCAGCAGCCATAGTAATATTAGTAGTAGTAGTAGTAGAAGTAGTGACAGTAGTAGTAATAGTAGTAGTAGCAGCAGCAGTAGTAGCATCAGAAGTAGTAGCAGCAGCAGTAGTAGTAGTAGCAGCATCAGCAGTAGTAATAGTTGTAGCAGCAGCAGTAGTAGGAATAGTAATAGTAGTAGTAGTAGTATTAGTAGAAGTAGTAAAAGTAGTAGCAGCAGCAGCAGTAATAGTAGAAGTAGTAAAAGTAGTGACAGTAGTAGAAGTAGTGACAGCAATAGTAAAAGTAGTAGTAGCAGCAGCAGTACAAGTGTAGTAGTGTATTAGTTGTGTTCATTGCAGCAACATGTGCCTTCTATCAGTAGGTCGATAGGAATGACCTGACCTTTGGCAGTGGAATTACAAGTGTAGGTAACATTGGGTACTTAACAGGCAAATATATATGTATTATGAGCAAACCACATGGAGTAAATTTGCTACAACAGATTTGTGTGTGCAATTTCGCAGTTCTGTTTAATAATGTAAAGTCCATGCTCTTAGTACGAACATATAACACTTCTATGGTGTAATCGGTAAGCATGTCCACCCTTTGGGTGGATAACTCAGGTTCGAATCCTGATGGGAGTAATTGTTCGGAACAAGAGCTAGATTAGGAAATGTCTAAATTATAGCTATAATTTATTACTGAATTAAAACATCAGAGTATCATAGGTTATTTCAGTGAGGAAAGTTAATAAGGCAATTGAACATGCAGTGGTATTTATGTCTAAAAAGTGACTGTTGATATTTCTTAAGCTTTTAAAGTCATGAAATATAATTAAAATGAAAAGCAATGCTATTTTGCTGCAGTGACCGATCCTTGTTATTTTGTTTTAAATATGTTTACCATTTGTTATATTAAAGACATCATTAGCGGACGTTTACATCATTACAAGAGAGTGCCCTATATAATAATCTTCCCTGGGGTCTTATTTCTTCAAAAATAGTAGTAAGTGTGGTCCCAGTAGTAATACAGTTAGTAGAAGTTGTGTCATGTCAGTAGTAGTAGCAGTAGCAAGTGTAGTAGTAGTAGTAGTAGTAGTAGTATCAGAAGCAGTAGCAGCAGCAGCAGCAGCAACAGTAGTAGTAGTAGTAAAGCAGCAGCAGTAGTATTAGGAGTAGTAGTAGAAGTAGTGGCGGTAATAGTAGTACTAGCAATAGTAGTAATAGTAGTGTTGTTGTATTAGTAGCAGTAGCAGTAGCAGGAGTCAGAGTAGTAGTAAAGTAGTAGAAATAGTAGTAGTTGTGGGGGAGTGGGGATGGGGGCGGGCAAGGGGGTCTCATAACAGGATAAAAGGAAATTAAATTTGCTGATAACAAATAAGTTAATTAAAAAACACTGAAAACAGTTAAAAGTAAATCTAATAACAGTTGATATTTTTTCACAAAAAACAGATAACAAAATATAAATTTCGTCAATAACAGGATAACAGGATAGCAGAAATAACACTTACCGCCCCCCACTCCCACCCCCCTCCCCCCTCCCCTCTCCCCAACACCTACACACAAAACAAGAGGCCCAAGAGGGCCTGTGGACGCTCTACTGGCTCAAGATAAAGTTTATGTATAAGGGGCCATAAGTCTTTCAAACATCATTCAACCAGAACATGGCAATGACAGGTGCAACTAGGCTTAGTACTGATCATCCTCGCCAAGATTCACTGAAATCTGGCAAATAGTTCAGAAGAGACTAATCAGGACAAAGTTTGTGTATTAAAACATTTAAAGGGTCACAACTCTGCCAAAAATCATTCAACCGAAATATGGCGATGATATGCATAACCAGGCTTGATACTGATCATCCTTGTCAAGTTTCATCTGTATCCAGCCAGGGGTTCAGGAGAACTAGCCCAGATAAAAATTGTGGTATTAAAATCATTTAAAGGGCCATAACTCTGCCAAATATCTGTAAACCGAAACATGACGATGACATGCACAACTAGGCTTGGTGCTGATCATCCCTGCAAAGTTTCATTGAAATCTGGCGAGCGGTTCAGGAGAAGTAGATCAGAACAAAGTTTGTGTATTAAAACCTTTAAAGGGCCATAACTCCGCCAAAAATCATTCAACCGGAACACGGCTATGATTTTCACAACTAGACATAGAATTGATCATCCCTAAAAAGTTTTGTTTAATCCGGCCTGGGGTTCAAGAGAACTAGTCAGAACAAAGTTTGTGTATTAAAACATTTAAAGGGCCATAACTCCGCCAAAATCATCCAAGTGGAACACGGTGACTATGTACAACTAGGCTTGGTACTGATCATCCCTGCAAAGTTTCAATGAAATCCGGCCAAATGAAGGCCCTTTCATTTTAATGAGGCCAAGATATAGCATATTTCAGAAATTCAAGGGCCATGACTCCGATGTAAATGGTCCAATCTGAATGTTTTTCGAACTTGTCCAAGCTTTCATTAATATTAACAATCTGGTAAAGTTTCTTAAAGATCGGATGAAAGATGCCTTATCGTCTTAACGAGGCAAAGTATAGCATTTTTAACTAAATCAAGGGCCATAACTCATCTGTTACTGGTCCGATCTGGCTGGTTTTCGAAATTGTCTGAGCTGTCATTGATATAAACAATCAGGTAAAGTTTTGTAAAGATCAGATGAAAGATGAAGGAATTCGAGGCAAAATATAGCATTTTTAACTAAATCAAGGGCCATAACTCATCTGTTACTGGTCCGATCTGGTTGGTTTTCGAAATTTTCTGAGCTGTCATTGATATAAACAATCAGGTAAAGTTTTGTAAAGATCAGATGAAGGATGAAGGCCCTATCGAATTAATGAGGCAAAATATAGCAGTTTTAACTAAATCAAGGGCCATAACTCCGCTGTTACTAGTCCGATCTGGCTGATCTTCGAAATGTCCAAGCTTTCATTTATATAAACAATCTGGTAAAGTTTGGTAAAGATAGAATGAAAGATAAAAGCCCTATCGTCTTAACGAGGCAAAATATAGCATTTTTAACTAAATCAAGGGCCATAACTCCGCTGTTAATGGTCCGATCTAGCTAGTTTTCGAACTTGTCCTAGCTCTCATTTATATAAACAATCTGGTAAAGATTGGATGAAAGATGAAGGGCCTATCATCTTAATGAGGCAAAATATAGCAATTTTAACTAAATCAAGGGCAATAACTCCGCTGTTAATGATCCGATCTAGCTGGTTTTCGCAATTGTCTGAACTGTCATTGATATTAACAATCTTTGCAAGTTTGGTAAAAATCAAATAATAAATGAAGGTGCTAGAGTGTTCACAAGGCTTAATATGGCATTTTTCAGCAAAACAAGGGCCATAACTCCGGTGAAATTATTTCGATCTTGCCGGTTTTCGAAATTGTCCGAGCTTTCATTGATATAAAGACACTGGCAAAGTTAAGTAAGGGTCCAATTAATATTCAAGGCCCTAGAGTGTTCACAAGGCAGAAAATAGCATTTTTCAGAAAAAACAAGGGCCATAACTCCGGTGTTACTCATCCGATTTAGCTGGTTTTCGAACTTGTTTGAGCTTTCATTGATATTAACAATCTGTGCAAGTTTGGTAAAGATCAAATAATAAATGAATGTGCTAGAGTGTTCACAAGGCAGAAAATGGCATTTTCCAGAAAAAAACAAGGGCCATAACTCTGGTGTTACTGAACCAATTTAGCTGATTTTCGAACTTGTCCAAGCTATCATTGGTATTAACAATCTGAGCAAGATTGGTAACGATCAAATAATAAATGAAGGTGTTAGAGTGTTCACAAGGCAGAAAATGGCAATTTTCAGAAAAAACAAGGGCCATAACTCCGGTGTTACTGATCCGATTTAGCTGGTTTTCGAATTTGTCCGAGCTTTCATTGATATTAACAATCTGTGCAAGTTTGGTAAAGATCAAATAATAAATGAAGGTGCTAGAGTGTTCACAAGGCTTAATATGGCATTTTTCAGCAAACAAGGGCCATAACTCCGGTGAAATTTATCCGATCCGGTTGGTTTTCGAACTTGTCCGAGCTCTCATTGATATAAAGACACTGGCAAAGTTTCGTAAATATCCGAAAAATAATGAAGGCCCTAGAGTGTTCACAAGGCAAAAGTTAACAGACGGACGGACGGACGACGGACGGACGGACGACGGACAACTCGCCATCCCATAAGCTCTGCTGGCCTTCGGCCAGTAGAGCTAAAAAACCTCACCCCACTCCCTCAGTCGTAGTAGTAGTAGAAGTAGTGACAGTAGTAGAAGTAGTGGCAGCAATAGTCAGGGGCGTAGCCAGGCATACTCCTGTACGCCTGGGCGAACTCTAGAAAATCGAATGAGAAAAAATAAAAGTGCTTATTTTTTAAAATCATCAATACAAATTGAAGTGGGGTAGGGGGTGAGGCACTGTTTTTTAAAACACACAATGAATGGAGGCGAGGGCCTCCAAAATCTCGCTCAAATGAAGCCACAAACCTCCGAAATTGCACTCAAATTTCAAAATTGTCCCGACCCCCACCAGCAGGAGGGGGACACCCCATCCCGCACCCTCCCCCAGGGCGTATTCTCCAAAAGGTTCTGGCTATGCCCCTGATAGTAGTAGTAGTAGCAGCAGCAGCAGTAGTAGTAGTAGTAGCAACAGCAGCAGCAGTAGTAGTAATAGTAGTGTATTAGTAGCAGGAGAAAAGTAATAGTAAAGTAGTAGAAATAGTAGTAGTAGTAGTAGTAGTAATGGACGTTTAAATAGTAGTAGTAGTGTAGTGGTATATGTAAGCCAAAGTAAGCTACAAACAGATTGTTTACGTAGCAGCTTTTGATTATCAAAAATAAGACATCAAATTACCTCACGTTAAGGTTTCCACAGCATCCATAAAGGAGTAATGCTTGGCACAATTTGAAACTGTTTACAGGCATATTTATTACTCAATGAATTGTGCTTATAAACATCAATCATTTTTTAATTAAAGTACTGTTCAAGCTTCAAAAACTGGCCTATGGGAATACCAGCAAAAAAAGGGGGGTACATTTTTTTTGGTGAGTATAGTATTGAGAACGGTTAGTTGTAATATTTGAATAATAACTGTCCACTGTGTTTCTCAGTGTAATTGGTGAAGGGTGGGTTTATCTACAATTTGAATGACTGTTTATTAAACTTCTTTGGAAGGGGGGCTGTGGGGGCTAGGTTGGTATATACCCCTTCCGATGTGTGGAGGAGGGGGGGAAATTTCCGCAACTATTGCTGGAAGAGCTGATGCGACCATAACATGAACGCCGGCCATTATCTCCGATGATGAAAAAGCAGGTGGCGATTGTAAGGGTCCGTCTAATTTGTTACGCAGACCCTGGATGGAATGCGTCATTTATACAGAGTTTATTTCTGAATTGGTAATCCGTGATATCACTGATTTGAATATGGGATATCACTCATTCAAAATGAATGAGTGATATCACCTATTGAATGAGTGATATAATCTATTCGAATCAGTGATATCACCTATTCAAATGGGTGATATCACTCATTCGTTTTGAATAAGTTATATCACTGATTCGAATGAGTGATATCACTGATTCGAATAGGTGATATCACCAAATCAATAGGTGATTTCACGCATTCACAATGAATCAGTGATATCACCTATTTGAATGCGTGATATCACCTATTCGAATCAATGATATCACCGATTCGAATAGGTGATATCACCATATGGTATTAAAAAGTAATACGGCGCCCCATAGACTTGCTCATCACTTTTGAGTTCGATGTAATTGCATGTATGTGTGACTGAGAACGCTCGTCCATGGGTTCGTCTGAATTACAAGTTGTTTTTATCTTTAAAGTGTAGGATATTAATCAAACAGCATCAGTATGTTCCTCTTATCAACCTGACATGGTTGACAAGTTTTTTCCTCGCCGTAGCCTACTTTCTCTAAATATATGTCGCGTCCAGTTAAGGGTACAACTTATTTAATCCATTTTACGTGCTTGACATGCAGGCCGTGCTAAACATGCTGGCCGCCAACCATACCTAGTTTTACAATAAAAGCCTATTGGAATTAGATATTGAAGTGCTTGATGAGCATCACACCATAATTATGCCCACCTTTGAAGTTGTGAGTGCATTGCAAATGTCGGTCGGTCGGTCGGTCTGAATGTCGGTCGGTTCGTTCCGAAATCTTGTCTTTGCAATAACTCAAGAACAAGTGGCACTGCTAACTCGAAACGTGGCATGCATGTTTGCATCATGGAGTAGTTGTGAACCTCCCCTTTTGGGTAGATTCGCATAAGAAATGTGGTTGCCATGGCAACAAAATATTAAAACAATTACTAAAAATTGCTTGTCTTTGCAATAACCCAAGAACAGCTGGCACTACAAACTCGAAAATTGGCAGGAATGTTTGAGGCATGGTGTAGTTGTGCACCTCCCCTTTGGGTAGATTTGAATAAGAAATGTGGTTGCCATGGTAACAAGACTTGTAAGAAATCACTAAAACGTATTGTCTTCGCGATAACTCAAGAACAGCTGGCACTACAAACTTTCCAGGAATGTTGTGTCATGGTCGTTGAAGAGGGGGATATATGTTTTACAAACATCTCTTGTTATATATGCTGATTTTCCACAACAAATATTTTCACCAACATTTACGCCACTGTGACCTACTTTCTCCTCTAATGACCACATCCAATTTACTTTCATTGCATATCTCTGCGTGGAATATGACTCCTCTGATCAACCTGACATGACACTACCTTTTTGCATTTGTGATACATACTTTCTTTAATACAGAAGTCATGTCTCAACATTCCTACAAAGTAAAACTGTATTCCAGGTGCATGACATGATATTAGAAATATAAAAGACACTCCAAGACTGTAAGTGTTTAACATCAGATTGTTAGTTCTTAATTCGCTAATTGTCAACATGATAACTTTAGTAAACTCATTTTCGGATTTTCACCAAACTTGACATGAAGCTCAGTTTCCATAAGGACGAGCGCGACAATGTTTGTAATCAATAGTTGTTGCCCTTGACTATTGACAAATAGCAGAATGTCTGCGCGTGAACACGATAACTCATTTCGGATTTTCTCCAAACTTTGTTTGACTCTTTGTTTCCATAAGGCTTGACAATGAGTAAAGTAGAAGTTTGTGTGCATCAGTTGCTGCCCTTGACTATTGACAAATAGCAGAATTTCTGCATGTGAAACACGACAACTTAGCAAACAGTTTCGGCTTTTCACCAAATTGTATTTGAAGGTTTAAATAATTTCTTAAACGAGTTGTACAAAAAAGAAAAATTGTGAATGCATTGTAAACGGTTTCAGATTTGTATTAAGTTGGATTTGAATGTTTGTTTGAATCGGATCTCAAATGAGTTGGACAATTAGCAGACACGTGTGTAAAATAAGCATTTTCCTGCTTATTAACTCGTTAATTTTAAACAAATTGTTTCGGATTTTTAAAAGTTTGATTCAATAAGATCTCAGGAGCATAAAAATGCATGTTTTCTGAGTCATTTCCCATGTTGTATTAAATGTTTGTGTTCGGTATAGAATAAAAATCCCAGTATAATATAGAGTTTAATTACCAGTGTTTTTGAGATACGGGAAATATCTCCCGAGGTAGAGAAATGGCCCCGATATAAGAACGAGTGCGGAGCACGAGTTCTTATATCGGGGCCATTTCTCTATCGAGGGAGATATTTTCAGTATCTCAAAAACACTGGTTATTAAACTATATATTACATAATTTAAAATGATGTTTTATTAATAGTTATAATGATTCACGCCTTTTTACACCAGTTTGCACGAGAAAGCCAAGACGACGTTACGTCATTCAAGACGACGTTACGTCATACAAACAAAACAAGTGGAACCGGAACTCTTCGTTAATTTCCGTAATCGTTATTTTCCTAGTGGCGGAATCTGACGACGATGTCCGAAAAACAATCGGAACGTCATTTGGCATTCCCGCCACTGACGGAAAAGGCCGAGCAATGTTCCGTACTGGGAAATATCTCTCACTGGGAGATATTGGGAGATATTTCCCAGTAGAGCAAACGAGTAGATATAGCTTTTCTATCCCAGTATTTTCTATACAAATCACAGACAAATATTTAATATAATGAAATCATGAATTTAGTAAAATGAAGAATTTACAAAATGAAATTATGAATTTTAGTAAAATAGAGAATTTACAGTAGATTTAAATTACTTCTAGTTTTAATTTGTTTAACTGTTATTAAAATAAAATATAATTATGCCTATTGTCCGAGTGTTGTCTTCATTTTTGAGTGCCATGAATATTTGGGTTATATTTAATGTTTACGTATTCTTCCGTAACATGATTACTGTATGTTGTGTGATTTTTTTTGTTGACGTATTTTTCCGTAACATGATTACTGTATGTTGTGTGATGTTCTTTGTTGATGTATTCTTCCGTAACATGATTACTGTATGTTGTGTGATGTTTTTTTGTTTACTGTGGTACTGAACTTGCTGTTATGTAGGTCAGTGGTACTGAACTTGCTGTTACATGTATGTAGAGAAGTCTTACTAAACTTACTGTTAGTTAGGTCAGTGATGCTGTGTACCAGTGCCAGTGCAATTTCTGTACCACTGACCTACATAATGGCAAGTTTGGTAATCCATTTACTGTAATGTAAGTTAGTGGGACTGAACTTGCTGTTATGTAGATCAATGATGCTGAATTTCCTGTTGTGTATGTCAGTGGTACTGAACTTCCTGTTATTTAGGTCCTTGGTACTGAACTTACTAGTATGTAAATCTGTGGTACTGGACTTACTAGTATGTAGGTCAATGATAGTGAACTTGCTGTTATATGTATGTCAGTTTTACTGAACTTGCTATGATGTAGGTCAGTGATAATGAACTGGATATTATGTAAGTCATTGGTAATGAACTTGCTGTTATGTAGGTCATCGATACTAAACGTGTTATTATGTAGGTCAGTGTTGCTGTACTTGCTACTACATGTATACAGGGCGGTGATACTGAACTTGCTGTTATGTAGGTCACTGGTGTTACCCAACTTGCTGTTATGTAGGTCAGTGTACTGAACTTACCATTACATGTATGTAGGGCAGTGTTTCTGAATTTACTGTTATTTAGGTCAATGATGCTGAACTTGCTGCTATGTATGTTAGTGATACTGGTCTGGCTGTTATGTAGGTCAGTGGTTCTGAATTTGCTGTTATGTAGGTCTGTAGTATTGAACTTGCTGTTATGTAAGTCCATCATACCGAATATCTTGTTACTTAGGTCACTGATAGTAAACTTGCTGTTGCATGTATGCTGGTCAATGGTACTGAAATTGCTGTTATGTAGGTCAGTGGTACTGAGCTTGCTGTTATGTAGCTCAGTGGTGTTACCAATTGTCCTTATATGTAGGTCAGTGATGCTGAACTTGCTGTTATGTAGGTTAATGCTACTGATCGTGCTGATATATAGATCAGTAGTACTGAACTTGCTAATAGATGTATGCAGGTCAGTGATACTGCATAGACTGTTATGTAGGTCAGTATTACTGAACTTGGTGTTACATGTATGTAGGGCAGTGGTACTAAACTTTCTGTTATGTAGGTCTGTAGTATTGAAATTGCTGTTATGTAAGTCGATGATACTGAATATCTTGTTACTTAGGTCACTGATAGTAAACTTGCTGTTGCATGTATGCTGGTCAATGGTACTGAAATTGCTGTTATGTATGCCAGTGGTGTTACCAAACGTGTTTTTATGTAGGTCAGTGTTGCTGAACTTGCTGTTATGTAGGTTAATGCTACTGATCGTGCTGATATGTAGGTCAGTAGTACTGAACTTGCTAATATATTTATGTATGTCAGTGATACTGTATACATAGTGTTACATGTATGTAGGGCAGTGGTACTAAACTTTCTGATATGTAGGTCAATGTAAGTTAGTGATATTGACTTTACTGTTATGTAGGTCAGTGGTACTAAACTTGCTGTTATGTTGGTCACTGGTACTGAACTTGGTATTACATGTATGTAGGTCAGTGACACTGACCTTACTTTCACATGAATGTATGACAGTGGTACTGAACTTCACTTTATATAGGTCAGTGATATTGAACTTGCTGTTACATAGGTCAGTGCAACTGAAATTGCCGCTACATTCTGTAGAGCAGTGATTCTGAACTTGCTGTTAGATATGTAGTACCATTGACCTAAATAACAGGAAAGTCAGTACCACTGACCTACATTAATAGAAAGTGTTCTGTTTCACTTACCTACATACATGCACCAGCAAGTTCAGTACCGCTGACCTAAATAAATAACAGTTAGTTCAGTATCACTGACCTACATTATTGTAACAAGTTCAGTACCACTGACCTACATAACAGCTAGTTCAGCTTCATTTACCTTAAGAACATTAAGCCCAATAACACTGCCCTACATACATGTAACAAAAAGTTCAGTACCACTGACCTACATAGCAGTAAGATCAATATCACTTACCTACACAACAGCAAGTTCAGTACCAGTGTAAAACATGTTTGTTACTAAACTTTCTGTTATGGATGTTAGTGGTACTGAACTTGCTGTTTTGTAGGTCAGTAAAGCTGAACTTCCTGTTATGCAGGTCAGTGGTACTGAAATTGCTTTTATATAGATAAGTGGTACTGAACTTTAGGGTATGTAAGTCAGTGGTACTGGACAAACTGGTATGTAGATCATTGACAGTGAACTTGTTGTTACATGTATGTAAGTGGTACTGAACTTGCTGTTATGTAGGTCAGTGATGAAGAACTTGATATTATGCAAGTCAGTGGTAAAGAACTTGCTGTTATGTATGTTAGTGCTACTGATCTTACTATTATGTATTTCAGTATTACTGAACTTGCTGTTACATGTATGTAAAGAAGTGGTACTGAACTTTCTTTTATGTATGTCAATTATGTTGAAATTGCTGTGTACGTTAGTGATATTGATCTTACTGTTATGTAGGTCAGTGGTACTTAAGTTGCTGTTATGAGGTCAGTGATGCTGAACTTGCTGTTATGTAGGTTAATGCTACTGATCATGCTGATATGTAGGTCAGTAGTACTGAACTTGCTAATATATTTATGTATGTCAGTGATACTGTATACATGGTGTTACATGAATGTAGGGCAGTGGTACTGAACTTTGTGTTATAGGTCAGTGATAATGAGCTTGCTGTTACATAGGTCAGTGTAACTTGATTTTACATTTATGAAGAGCAGTGATACTGAACTTGCTGTTAAGATATGTAGTACCACTGACCTAAATAATGGGAAAGTCAGTACCACTGATCTACGTAACAAGAAGTTCAGTATCACTGACCTACATAACAAGAAATTCAGTACCTCTGACTTACATAACAGGTAGTTCAGTATCACTGACCTACATAACAACCAGTTTTGTATCACCGACACCATCAACACATAATAGGTTATTTCGACGGCTCAACAACACATAATAGGTTATTTCTATGGCTCATCAACACATAATAGGTTATTTCTACGGCTCATCAACACGTACAAGGTTATTTGAAGCTTCCCAACCTAGAGAGAGGGGAAGGCTATTTATGAATCGCCATCCCAGAGAGAGGGGAAGGATATTTATGAATCCGGAAACTGTGCTCTGCTCTTACTATAGAATAGACACACAGGACCGCTCGGCTACATCCAATTCCGAAGGGCCGAACTAAGGGAAGTTGTCTTGCCTAAGGACACACCGAGGTAACCCTGTGGCACCATCGAGGCTCGAACTTGTGCTCCAGCATCTATATTGATATCCACTCGACCAACGTGGCTCGAATTAGTGCTCCAGCGTCTATATTGCTATCCACTGGATCATCGAAGCTCGAACTCGTGCTCCAGCGTCTATATAGCTATCCACTGAACCAATGAGGCTCGAACTCGTGCTCCATCGTCTATATTGCTATCCACTGGACCAACGAGGCTCGAACTCGTGTTCCAGCCTCTATATTGCTATCCACTGGATCAACGAGGCTCTTACTCGTGCTCCAGTGTCTAAATAGCTATCCACTGGACCAACGAGGCTCGAACTCGTGCTCCAGCGTCTATATTGCTATCCACTGAACCAATGAGGCTCGAACTCGTGCTCCACACCGAGGTAACCCTGTGGTACCATCGAGGCTCGAACTTGTGCTCCAGCGTCTATATTGCTATCCACTGGATCATAAAAGCTCGAACTCGTGCTCCAAAGTCTATATAGCTATCCACTTGACCAAAGAGGCTCGAACTCGTGTTCCAGCGTCTATATTGCTATCCACTGGACCAACGTGGCTCGAATTAGTGCTCCAGCGTCTAGATTACTATCCACTGGATCATCGAAGCTCGAACTTGTGCTCCAGCGTCTATATAGCTATCCACTTGACCAAAGAGGCTCGAACTCGTGTTCCAGCGTCTATATTGCTATCCACTGGATCAACGAGGCCCTTACTCGTGCTCCAGCGTCTAAATAGCTATCCACTGGACCAACGAGGCTCGAACTCGTGCTCCAGCGTCTATATTGCTATCCACTGAACCAATGAGGCTCGAACTCGTGCTCCACACCGAGGTAACCCTGTGGTACCATCGAGACTCGAACTTGTGCTCCAGCGTCTTTATTGCTATCCACTGGATCATCGAAGCTCGAACTCGTGCTCCAGCGTCTATATAGCTATCCACTTGACAAAAGAGGCTCGAACTCGTGTTCCAGCGTCTATATTGCTATCCACTGGATCAACGAGGCTCTTACTCGTGCTCCAGCGTCTAAATAGCTATCCACTGGACCAACGAAGCTCGATCTCGTGCTCCAGCGTCTATATTGCTATCCACTGAACCAATGAGGCTCGAACTCGTGCTCCATCGTCTATATTGCTATCCACTGGACCAATGAGGCTCGAACTCGTGCTCCATCGTCTATATAGTTGTCCACTGTACCAACGAGGCTCGAACTCGTGCTCCAGCGTCTACATTGCTATCCACTGAACCAATGAGGCTAGAACTCGTGCTCCATCGTCTATATTTCTATCCACTGGACCAACGAGGCTCGAACTCGTGATCCAGCGTCTATATAGCTATCCACTGGACGAACGAGGCTTGAACTCGTGCTCCAGCGTCTATATTGCTATCCACTGGATCAACGAGGCTAGAACTCGTGCTCCAGCGTCGATATAGCTATCCACTGGATCATCGAGGCTCGAACTCATGCTCCAGCGTCTATATTGCTATCCACTGGACCAATGAGGCTCGAACTCGTGCTCCTGCATCTATATTGCTATCCACTGGATCATCGAGGCTCGAACTCGTGCTCCAGCGTCTATATTGCTAGCCACTGGACCAACGAGACTCGAACTCGTGCTCCAGCGTCTATATTGCTATCCACTGGATCAACGAGGCACAAACTCGTGCTCCAGCGTCTATATTGCTATCGACCAGACCAACTTGACTCGAACTCGTGTTCCACTATATTGCTATCCACTGGACCAACGAGGCTCGAACTTGTGCTCCAGCGTCTATATTGTTATCAACTGGACTAAGGAGGCTCGAACTCTTGGTCCAGCATCGACATTGCTATCCACTGAACCAATGAGACTCGAACTCGTGATTCAGCATCTGTATTGCTATCCACTGGACTAACTAGGCTCGACCTCGTGCTCCAGCATCTATATTGCTATCCACTGGCCCGAGGCTCGAACTCGTGCTCCAGCGTCTATATTGCTATCCTCTGGACCAACGAGACTCGAACTCGTGCTCCAGCGTCTATATTGGTAAAGAGGCTCGAACTCGTGCTCCCGCATCTATATTGCTATCCACCAGACCAACGAGGCTCGAACTCGTGCTCCAGCGCCTATATTGCTATCCACTGGACCAACGAGGCTCGAACTCGTGCTCCAGCGTCTATATTGGTAAAGAGGCTCGAACTCGTGCTCCCGCATCTATAATGCTATCCACCAGACCAACGAGGCTCGAACTCTTGCTCCAGCGCCTATATTGCTATCCACTGGACCAACGAGGCTCGAACTCTTGCTCCAGCGTCTATATTGCTATCCACTGGACCAACGAGGCTCAAACTCGTTCTTCAGCATCTATATTGCTCTCCACCAGACCAACGAGGCTCGAGCTCGTGCTCCAGCGCCTATACTGCTATCCACTGGACCAACGAGGCTCAAACTCGTGCTCCAGCGTCTATATTGCTATCCACTGGACCAACGAGGCTTGAATATATTGTTTACAAAAAAGTGTACTTTGGGGTTGATCATATGAAACAAACTCAATAATTGTCTTCACTTTTTTTTTATTTACACAAATGTGTCAAATGTATAGTTATGTATATAGATCGTACTTTAATTCATACATAGTTATGTATATAGATCGTACCTTAATTCATACATAGTTATGTATATAGATCGTACCTTAATTCATACACAGTTATGTATATAGATCGTACCTTAATTCATACATAGTTATGTATATAGATCGTACCTTAATTCATACACAGTTATGTATATAGATCGTACCTTAATTCATACACAGTTAATAGATCGTACCTTAATTCATACATAGTTATGTATATAGATCGTACCTTAATTCATACATAGTTATGTATATAGATCATACCTTAATTCACACATAGTTATGTATATAGATCATACCTTAATTCATACATAGTTATGTATATAGATCATACCTTAATTCATACATAGTTATGTATATAGATCATACCTTAATTCATACATAGTTATGTATATAGATCATACCTAAATTCATACATAGTTCTGGCCCCGTATTCATAAAACCACTTAAGTGGAAAATATTACTTAAATCAAAATTTAAGATTTTTACATATTTTTTAAATCTCCTTATTAATCTCTCAAGGACAATAAACACATATCTCCTTATTAATAAACACATATCTCCTTATTAATAAACACATATCTCCTTATTAATAAACACATATCTCCTTATTAATAACCACATATCTCCTTATTAATAACCACATATCTCCTTATTAATAACCACATATCTCCTTATTAATAACCACATATCTCCTTATTAATAAACACATATCTCCTTATTAATTAACACATATCTCCTTATTAATAACCACATATATCCTTATTAATAACCACATATCTCCTTATTAATAACCACATATCTCCTTATTAATTAACACATATCTCCTTATTAATAAACACATATCTCCTTATTAATAAACACATATCTCCTTATTAATAAACACATATCTCCTTATTAATAAACATTATTAATAAACACATATCTCCTTATTAATAACCACATATCTCCTTATTAATAACCACATATCTCCTTATTAATAACCACATATCTCCTTATTAATAACCACATATCTCCTTATTAATAACCACATATCTCCTTATTAATTAACACATATCTCCTTATTAATTAACACATATCTCCTTATTAATAAACACATATCTCCTTATTAATAACCACATATCTCCTTATTAATAACCACATATCTCCTTATTAATAACCACATATCTCCTTATTAATTAACACATATCTCCTTATTAATAAACACATATCTCCTTATTAATAAACACATATCTCCTTATTAATAAACACATATCTCCTTATCAATAAACACATATCTCCTTATTAATAAACACATATCTCCTTATTAATAAACACATATCTCCTTATTAATAACCACATATCTCCTTATTAATAACCACATATCTCCTGATTAATAACCACATATCTCCTTATTAATAAACACATATCTCCTTATTAATAAACACATATCTCCTTATTAATAAACACATATCTCCTTATTAATAACCACATATCTCCTTATTAATAACCACATATCTCCTGATTAATAACCACATATCTCCTTATTAATAAACACATATCTCCTTATTAATAAACACATATCTCCTTATTAATAAACACATATCTCCTTATTAATAAACACATATCTCCTTATTAATAACCACATATCTCCTTATTAATAACCACATATCTCCTTATTAATAAACACATATCTCCTTATTAATAAACACATATCTCCTTATTAATAACCACATATCTCCTTATTAATAACCACATATCTCCTTATTAATAACCACATATCTCCTTATTAATAAACACACATCTCCTTATTAATAAACACATATCTCCTTATTAATAAACACATATCTCCTTATTAATAAACACATATCTCTTTATTAATAAACACATATCTCCTTATTAATAAACACATATCTCCTTATTAATAAACACATATCTCCTTATTAATAAACACATATCTCCTTATTAATAAACACATATCTCCTTATTAATAAACACATATCTCCTTATTAATAAACACATATCTCCTTATTAATAAACACATATATTTTAAGATAAATATTTAGCTGTAGATTTTATTTATCCATAACTTTATTAGCAATATTAAGTAAACGCTTTAAATCGATAGGAAAAGATGTTTAAACAATTGACAGAATTTGACTTAAGTTAAGATATTGCTAAGAAGATACATGAATACGGACCTGGACTCTTAAGTCTGTGAAAGTAAGCAATATTGGACTGAAAATGTGTTCAATATTGTAATTATTATTAATTGCAAGTGTTTATCAAGGAAAGAACACTACAACATATGTACAATATACTCCTCAAAATAATTAAGGACCACACAATGGAACAGAATTAGTCACTTAATCTTTAATGTTACAGTCTAGATTTCATATTCATAGCAAAAGTGAATACATGTTTGTAACAACTGTAAAAGAATACTAAAATTAAAAAAAATGCACAACAAACCACAAATCGTTCCAGTGCAGCACTTTAAAAATTTACCCAAATCTAAACTTGGTCCTTAAATTATTTTGAGGTTAACAGACATTTTAGAAAAAAATCAATTGATTTGTAATAATAACTTCAGGTTCAAAATAAAAGACTCAATAACAAAACATATGTTGCAGTGTTCAGATATGCTTTATCAGTGATTTAACACTTTCGCCGCCAAATTTCATATGTCGTCTGCTAAAATTTGAATTCAAACTTTATGGTGATATTTTAGATATAAAGTGTTATGGAAAACATTCCCACTGACTGTACAGGTTGTTTGCACTGGTCGTAAAACTCATCGTTTTCGGCTGTGGAAGCGAAAGGGTTAATACAAGTCATAGTTATATCTCTGGAACAGATTTTCATTTTCAAAAACATAAAAGGGACACACCGCAATCTCCATATTTGTTAAACTCGCATCGCCCATTACTTGCATATTTATAAATCATTACTAACAAATATGTGAATTGTTCAAAGCAAATTATTCTTGCAGATTTTGAATTGTTTGTTATATTTCATCAATCATATATTTATATACCGGTAGAATAATGAAAGTAAATTGAAAAGCTGTTATATGGGAGCAGATTTAAACTTGGTCTAAATGATACTGGATTAATACATTAATCGTTAATGCTTGATAAAAACTTCAAGACTGCCGTGTGTCCCTTTAGTTCCCTTTTACATATCCATGGAGGTGTAATGTTAATGCTTGATGAATACTTCAAGACTGCCATGTGTCCCTTTAATTCCCTTTTACATATACATGGAGGTGTAATGTTAATGCTTGATAAATACTTCAAGACTGCCCTGTGTCCCTTTAATTCCCTTTTACATATACATGAAGGTGTAATGTTAATGCTTGATAAATACTTCAAGACTGCCATGTGTCCCTTTAATTCCCTCTTACATATACATGGAGGTGTAATGTTAATGTTTGATAAATACTTCAAGACTGCAATGTGTCCCTTTAATTCCCTTTTACATATACATGGAGGTGTAATGTTAATGCTGGATAAATACTTCAAGACTGCCATGTGTCCCTTTAATTTCCTTTTACATATACATGGAGGTGTAATGTTAATGCTTGATAAATACTTCAAGACTGCCAAGTGTCCCTTTAATTCCATTTTACATATACATGGAGGTGTAATGTTAATGTTTGATAAATACTTCAAGACTGCCGTGTGTTCTTTAATTCCCTTTTACATATACATGGAGGTGTAATGTTAATGCTTGATAAATACTTCAAGACTGCTGTGTGTCCCTTTAATTCCCTTTTACATATACATGGAGGTGTAATGTTAATGCTTGATACATACTTCAAGACTGCCAAGTGTCCCTTTAATTCCCTTTTACATATACATGGAGGTGTATTGTTAATGCTTGATAAATACTTCAAGACTGCCAAGTGTCCCTTTAATTCCCTTTTACATATACATGGAGGTGTAATGTTAATGCTTGATAAATACTTCAAGATAGCGTGTGTTCTTTAATTCCCTTTTACATAAACATGGAGGTGTAATGTTAATGCTTGATAAATACTTCAAGACTGCTGTGTGTCCCTTTAATTCCCTTTTACATATACATGGATATGTAATGTTAATGCTGGATAAATACTTCAAGACTGCCGGGTGTCCCTTTAATTCCCTTTTACATATACATGGAGGTGTAATGTTAATGCTTGATAAATACTTCAAGACTGCCATGTGTCCCTTTAATACCCTTTTACATATACATGGAGGTGTAATGTTAATGCTTGATAAATACTTCAAGACTGCCATGTGTCCATTTAATTTCCTTTTAAATATACATGCAGGTGTAATGTTAATGCTTGATAAATACTTCAAGACTGCCGTGTGTCCCTTTAATTCCCTTTTACATATACATGGAGGTGTAATGTTAATGCTTGATAAATACTTCAAGACTGCCATGTGTCCCTTTAATTTCCTTTTACATATACATGGAGGTGTAATGTTAATGCTTGATAAATACTTCAAGACTGCCATGTGTCCCTTTAATTTCCTTTTACATATACATGGAGGTGTAATGTTAATGCTTGATAAATACTTCAAGACTGCCGTGTGTCACTTTAATTCCCTTTTACATATACATGGAGGTGTAATGTTAATGCTTGATAAATACTTCAAGACTGCCATGTGTCCCTTTAATTTCCTTTTACATATACATGGAGGTGTAATGTTAATGCTTGATAAATACTTCAAGACTGCCGTGTGTCCCTTTAATTCACCTTTTACATATACATGGAGGTGTAATGTTAATGCTTGATAAATACTTCAAGACTGCCGTGTGTCCCTTTAATTCCCTTTTACATATACATGGAGGTGTAATGTTAATGCTTGATAAATACTTCAAGACTGCCATGTGTCCCTTTAATTTCCTTTTACATATACATGGAGGTGTAATGTTAATGCTTGATAAATACTTCAAGACTGCCATGTGTCCCTTTAATTCCCTTTTACATATACATGGAGATGTAATGTTAATGATTGATAAATACTTCAAGACTGCATTGTGTCCCTTTAATTCCCTTTTACATATACATGGAGGTGTAATGTTAATGCTTGATAAATACTTCAAGACTGCCAAGTGTCCCTTTTATTCCCTTTTACATGTACATGGAGGTGTAATGCAAATACTTGATAAATACTTCATTAAGACTGCATTGTGTCCCTTTAATTCCCTTTTACATATACATGGAGGTGTAATGTTAATGCTTGATAAATACTTCAAGACTGCCATGTGTCCCTTTAATTCCCTTTTACATATACATGGAGATGTAATGTTAATTCTTGATAAATACTTCAAGACTGCCATGTGTCCCTTTAATTCCCTTTTACATATACATGGAGGTGTCCACATGGCCGGGCATTAAAACTCTTCTCTGACTTTGTCATTTTTTCAACAAACAAAAACACATATGCAGAGAGAGATAATGTTAATTCGTGATAATTCGTGATAATTACATCAAGACTGCCATATGTCCCTTTAATTCCCTTTTAATGCTTGATAAATACTTCAAAACTCACATGCGTCCCTTTAACTCCCGTTTACATGACGTGACCTCATCGACACCCATCTATACATGCTGTGAGAGCTACCTCCCATAATTTACATACATGTTAGGTTTGGACATGTTGAGTTCCAAGCAGAAAATGCTGAGACGGTGGACAGCTTAATAATACCGAAAACTCACGTCATTCTTTGTTTGCTTAAGACTGTTTTTGTAGAAATACATAACTAATTATGTTTATCATTACGTGGTCCCGCCTTAATTCCAGTAAGCAGTGGGAAAACTTATATTAGCTGTATTTTATAACGGATATTTAGACAATAAAACATTTTAATGAAAAAATGCGATAACCTGTAAAATTACCAATTAAATGTTTTAATTTTTCAATATGCAATCTTTTAAAGCCGAAATTAAGTTTTTATTTCATACCCCCAACAAACCCCGTTTTCGCTTCCTGGAGAAGGAGTTGGATGGATATTTGAGTTAATACTCGAACCACGTAAGGTAACACAGCATATTTGCTTATAACACAGCATATACTCATTCTGGAAGGTCATCAGAACAGAGAACCTTTAAAGGGACACACGACAGTCTTGAAGTGTTGATCAAGTATTGAAATGCGCGCATAGTTTTGACTTTAAACCTGTTTGCATATAATTGAATACAATTTTGAATTTTCATTTTTCCTTCTTATTCTACCATATGTTTAAATATATTGTTGATGCAACATAATCAACAGTTAATAATTATGCAAACACAATTTGCTTTATACTATTTTTATGATTAATATTAATGATTGAATAATTGCAAGTTATGTACAGAAACTAATTAATAGGATGCCGTGAGTTTTTTAAAATATCAAGATTGCCTTGTGTCCCTTTAATAGAAAACATGTGTTTCCTTGATCCAGTACAAATAAGCTGTATTTCCTACACACAATTTCTTTTTTAAACGACATATAGCTATCTTGATTTTTTTTAAACTAGCAGCGTCCGGTTATTTTTTCTACATAATTTTCATTTTGCAATAATTAATAATAATTACAAGAATACCGTTTCTACATTATTACTAACTGTTGATAATACTGCACCAATATTATATTTAAACGTTCGGCAGGGTAAATTTGAAAAATTGAAACTCAAACATTTATCAAAATACATGCAAGAATGTTTAAAGTGAAACTGATACTGGATTAACAAATCGGCATACTAATTTTAATGTTGATACCAACTTCAAGATTGCCGTGTGTCCCTTTAACCGTCTGAGTAGTAAGTATTACATTTTCATTCTGTGACAACTGACGTTCTTCAGTTAGTAATCAGACACTTTCCTGACTTTTCTCTAGGACCTACTGTTTTTATTTACAAGAATGTATATGTTCTCTTAGACTGGACAAACTATAATTACCACTTTAACCTCATTTTAAGTTTTATTCTAGCAATCCGGGCCCTAAACATAATCGCTGTAAAATATATCAGCTTGTGTCCATTGGCTCTTGCTCATGATGGTCTGTACAAGGATAGGCACCTTGGCAGGAACTTGCGCTTGTGTTCATTGGAATGTTACTGACATGGATTGGACAATCGAATACACCTTGGCAGGAACATGTTGTTATTGGAAATTGCTTTAGCCGAGGATTTAGCTTTAATCTTTTGAGAATATCTGAAATTGGTGTTACATAGAAACACATTTTATCATTGGTTCCACCAGTTACAATTCCAATGGCACGAAGATCCCTTTTGTCCCCGTTATGAGGCATCAGTACTAATGCTCCGGAATCCCCATTATCTGCAAATGCATGCTTTCCTACATTTTCCACTTCAATTTGGTTATAAAGGCAAATGCTATAATCCATGTTGGTGAACCCTACTTTCCTAACAGCAGCCGAACTTATTGCAAATGCACCTCTTGTTGGTCCTGTTGTGGAACCGTATTTATAGAATATCAGTTGCCTGTCTTCATCAGATATATCGTTGCATATTTCACCAGATAAGTACCTCATTGGATTAGCATTATTGAATCCTGAAAAAGAGTATAAATAAACATGGTTAAAGTACTACCTATTATATTTACACTGTCCATAATATATTGACGGTAGATGTCCCTCGTGCAATTTTTTGTTTTTGCTAACTTACAATAGCTATGGGGAAATAATGTAAATTTAAGAATTAATTTATGCGGTTTTAAATGTCATATGTAAATGACAAGTTTACCATAAAAGTGCTAATGCAACATTGTTACCATTACGCGGTTCATATACCGTATCAAAATACAGAATAGATTACCCTATATTTGTAGTACATTGTACTGACTGAAGTCTGGCTATACATAATCAACATCATTTTCAAAATTACTTGTGCAGACACAAACACACACAGAAACAAAGAACATATTTAAAAATGAATAAAAGGCCAAATAAGACATCACAAAAACAAAAGGGTTGACGATAGGGATACCGCCTTGGAACGGTCAGTGGCAAAAAAGGTCGCTGGGGGTGGGGGTGGGGTTTAAACCAGATTCTAGGGTGCACCAAACCTCACCCTTGCCCTACTGTCAACCCAATAAAACAGGACAGTGTAAATAAAGAAATCCCCGCCATGAACTATTCTCTAACCAACAACGCAGCATTAATAGGCAATATAAGTAAAACACAAAGATGCTCGTTAATTTTTTTCCAAATAACTTAAAGAAACCAAGTTATATTCTGCCTTTTTAACACTGTCCTTTGTCTGTCAGCACATCTTCACCAAACTTGGTGAAAATATTTACGTTAATAAAGGCTTGAGCAGGATTTTAAAAAAACACCATATTTGATGAAAATCTAGGCCCTTGATTTATAGAACAAATGCAATATCTTGAAAGTTTGTTATAATCAGACCTTAATTAATTCCGACAACGAGCATAACTGACGCATGCGTTAGGCTAAATAAAATTATATGTGTGCTTCCGGTTTTCCGTCCTGACCCGCTTTTTAAGTCCGTCTATATATATATTATGTTTTCTATCTGCTTTATATCTGATATCAACAAATATATATATTTAAGTCAGTTTAATAGGTTTTAAAAGTATTCAGTGAAAAAAAAAGAAATATACAAAAATATGAAATATTTGCAATATTTTCTTTTTTTGAAAAAAAATAATTCTACACATTCCATACATTGTTTTAGTATGTAATCGGAAAACACATACACTTTTATTGGGCCTTACGGAGATACAGCCCTTGCATATGTCAAAAACGTGAATTTCAAATTGTTTACATAAACAGTTAGGTAAATATGTCATCTAAGTTTCACCAAATTTGATTTGAAGGTTTGTTTCAGAGACTTGCCTGATATTGGTAGAGATATATGTACATGTAGGTAGCTTATATGGAAAGGAAGCTATTTATTGCATTTGAGGTCAGTGGGGTCAAGGTCGGCATTACTAAAAAATGAGAAAATGGCTTCCGGGGATATAACTTTAGTTAGGAAAAATGTTGGAACGAAACTTGGTACGTAGGTAGCTTATATGGAAAGAAATCTGTGGTTTGTATTTGATGTCCCTGGGATCAAGGTCACTGCTACTACAAATTGAAAAAAATAGTTTACGCTCAGTTACGCTCAGTTACGAATGCGATATTTGAACGAAACTTGGTGTGTATGTAGCTTCTATAGAAATAAAAATTGGGCTTGTGTTTCAGGTCCATTGAGTCAAGCACAAGGTTACTGTTTCTAAAATGGAAAAATGGTTTCCGGGCAATAACCTTTGTTAGGAATGATATATTGAAACGAAACTTGACACCTCTCGGTATCTGGATGACATATTGAACATTGACAACCCTTTCTTTCCAACTATGGTTAATAATATTTATCCTAAAGAACTTTAACAAAGCTAATATATCTGATAATAACGCTTCTTTTCTTGATTTAGATCTCTCGATTGAAAATAATTAGCAACATCTATGACAAGAGAGATGATTTTAATTTTGACATTGTTAATTATCCCCACTCGGATGGGGATGTTCCCTGAGCAACTTCTTATGGGGTGTATGTGTCTCAACTTATTTGTTTTTCAAGAGCTTGTACTCGGGTTGAGGACTTAATATTCGTAATCTTTGTATAACTAAAAAAGCTACTCAATCATGGTTACCGTTACCAAAAACTTCGTAAAACATTTGCAAAATTTTATTATCGTAACACTGATCTTCATTCCAAATATAAAAGTAATTTAAGGACTCTTCTGCGACAAGGACTATGACAACCTGACTTCTATGGTGATGTGATTTATAAACTTCGTAAGATTCTTGGTCATGATCACTTTCATACTATCTTTGTTAAACTTGTTAAAACGTTTATCAAAAGAGGTTATGACCCTATCATTTTGCAATGTACTGCATGCATGGTGGTGGACCCTTTTACAGTTCGCCACTATGCTTTCCTCTTTAATTGTACGATGACCGGACAGGCTGTGGACCCTATGATGACGCCTACCTAAAGCCTAATGGGACGGTGGCGTTTGATGTTTGTCTATGATCTTTCTTGTCGTGCCCTTAATGGTTTATTCTCTTGTTGCTCTGGCTTCTGCCAAGTCACTGAGTACCTTCATTGTGGCTTTCTAGGCTATTGTTTTTTTGTATTATATTTACTCGAGCATATTTGTGTTTTACTTATATTGCCTATTGATGCTGCCTTGTTGGTTAGAGATTATATCATGGCGGGGAATTTCTTTATTTACACTGTCCTGTTTTAATATGATGACAGTAGGGTAAGTCTGAGGTTGGGTGCACCCTAGAACCGGTTTAAACCCCCAGTGGCCTTTGTTACCACTGACCGTTCCAAGGTGGTAGCCCTATTGTCAACCATTTTGTGTTTGTGATGTCGTTCGCATTTTTATTACTTTTGCCTACTCGTTTGTCTGTTTGCGTGTTTGTTTTTGTGTTTTGTGGTTGACTGTCTTCCTTGAATGCTGCTTTCCCTGTCCGATATTTTTATCTTTCTTGGTGTATAGGTAGTTTATACGGAAGGAAAGCTTGGGAGTACATTTGATGTAACTAGGATGAAGGTCAAGGGCGCTGTTACTAAAATAAAAAAAGGTTTATGGGTTATAACTTGGTAAGGTATGAGATTTTGGAACAAAACTTAGGTTGCCGGCTAAAGTTTTATGAAAAGGGACTTATCTCTGTACATTTCTTTGAGTAAGATGAAGATGTGTGTGAATTTCATGAACATATGTCAGGTACTTTTTAAGTTATGGCCAGGTCAAATACTTTTTAAATTATGGTCAAGTTAAGGTTGCAGGTTAAAGAGCGACGAACGACGACCGATTACGGACAAAGTGATCCCTAAGTGTCTGCCATGCTACGCAAGCGAGACAAAAATGGAGACGTATTACGGTACGTGGTCATGCATCCATGAATAATTCACATTTCGCACAGTAACTCCAAATATATGAGACCCACCCTCATGAAACTTCGTAAGTACATTGCCCAAGATGAGAGGAGGAACCCAACTGGTTGTTGGGCCAGTAGGTCAAATGTTAAGTTCACAGTGACCTTGTATAGAAAAATGAATTCGTTACGAAGAATTCAAAATTCAAACACCTACACTCTTAAAACTTCATGCAAAGGCCAAGGTCAGTGACCTTAAATGGAAATATGCTTTCTGCACAATAATTTCAAAATAATTTGACCTACACTCATAAAACTTAATAGGTATATTGTCGTCCTTGGTGAGATGAGACATTCTATTATATTAGGGGTCAGTAGGTCAAAGGTCAAGGTCACAGTGACCTTATATGGAAATATGCATTCCGCAAAAGAACAACACTCACAAAACTTCATAGGTGCCATGGCTTTGGTGAGATGAGGAACCCTTTTGTTTTTGGGGTCACTAGGTCAGAGGTCAGTGTGATAGTGACCTTATATGGAAATATAAGAACCGAGGCTCCGCCAAGCTCCTGGTTGCAATTCTGATCCCGAATGTGAGATTTCTCTGAATTGGATAAACTCACGATGGATTATTTTTAACAAGATTTTCCTTGGTTATTAGATTGGGAAATGTCGATTGGCGGGCGTGCGGGCGGGCAAGCGTGCGGCGTCAAACACTTAGTTTCCGCTCAATAACTTTAGTTACGCATGATATATTGGAATGAAAATTCCTATTTAGGTACCTCATATGAACAGTAAGCTAGTGAATGCATTTGGGGTCACTGCGATCAAGGTCAAGGTCACTGTTACTGAAAATAGAAAAACGGTTTCCGCTCAGTAACTTAAGTAAGGAATGAGATATTACCATGAAACATACTGTGTAGGTAACTTATATCAAACGGAAGTTTGGGATTGCATTTGGGATCACTGAGGTCAAGGTCATTGTTACTACAAATAGAAAAAAACAGTTTCAGATCAATAACTAGTTGGGAATGAGATATTGTGTATGTACCTTATATGGAAAGGAAGCTTGTGATTGCATATGGGGTCACTAGGGTCAATGTCACAGTCACTGTTACTAAAATAGAAAAACGGTTTCCGCTCAATAACTTAAGGAATGAGATATTAGAATGAAACTTTCTATGTTGGTAGCTTATATCAATAGGCAGTTTGGGATTGCATTTGGTGTCACTGGGGTCAAGGTTAAGGTCACTGTTACTAAAAATAGTAAAACGGTTTCCGCTCAATAATGAATTGGAACGAAACCTGTTGTATGTACCTTATATACCTTCTGTATCTTTTATGGAAAGAAAGCTTGGGATTGCATTTGGGGCTACTAAGGGTCAGATTCACGTTTACTGTTACTAAAAATAGAAAAATGTAAAATACCTATGCATTCAAATTTGTCATCATCATCTTGAAACCCGCCATCTTGCGGATCCCTCGCAGGTTTGGTTATCTTAACTAACACTACTTCAACTCCGGCCTCACTACCTCCACCTTCACTGTATACAGCCTTTATTACATGTCCAAACAGATAAGATGGTTTTTCATTTGATGGTTGGTATACGTGATGACTGTTTTCGTTAAATAGTATTTCATTTTTACTCCCTATAAGTTTTACCATGTCTGCACATGCTAAAATTGCATGTGAGCTTGTTATGACAGCAATTCCTCCAGGCTGTTCAATGTCTACGAATGCACTCAGAGTCCCAGTCATCCATTCACTACCAATTAAACATCCCATCTTTAATTTCTGATGGTATTCCTTTGCGCTGAAAGGCACAAAGGCTCCTTCTCTGACGTCAGTAGGTAAATTCCCTAAAAATTGTGGAAACTCCTCTTCATGAAGTGGTATATATCCCTTTACATGCACAAAAAAAACGATGCATGTTTGTGGTTTAGGTCGCCACGACCCATGTTCCTTTTCCCTTTCATCATAGTTCGTCGATTTTACCGGACAAGCTGAAATTATGTTTAAGTTTTGGTGGGAATTCATAAGGTTTTGAGACTCTTTTTGAAGAGTTTTTCTAATTTTCTTTCTCTCATCACCAGAGAAGTATTTTGGAGATGATGCATCACTGTTCATATTCAATACGGCTTTGTTTTCTGTGCTGAATGAACCAATATCACGATACTCAATGAGGTATTCGTTAAATGGGGCTGGTAACTTGAAGTCTCTGCTTGAGCCATCTTCAGTTATGATGACAAATGTTATGTTTCCTTTATCTGGGTGTTTATAAGCAGCCCAAACATGTTTGAACTGGGTTGAGCAGCAAAGTAACTGTTTGCTTATTCTTTCACACACGTTTTTCATAAATGTGGATTTTCTTCCATTCTGTTTGCATAACGTGTTTAAGATTGCATATTCGAAAAATGCAGTCTCCTCTGTAGGAAGTTGTTCTTAAAAATAATAAAAAAGTTTATCTTAGAAAGTAATTAATTAGTTAATATAATAATCAAACTTAGTATATACATTACACATATCAAGAAATGAACTGTGTTAAGTTATGAAAATAATATAAGGATGTATGTATGTACAGTCTATACAGTTAATTATAACTCTCTGTTATATGCAACTTTTAATTTCCTTTCCCATGGGTTTTACTATGTAATTGACCTGTTTATAGGAACTCACTGCTTTACATGTATATGACAAATGACCTTAGATGTATGTGACAAGTGACCGTAAACTCAGTGTCACGAAACAAATTATCAATCTTTTTTCGGTTGGTCTCTACCGACTTTCCTAAGCCAATTATCAATCTGTTTTTCACACCATCAATAATGATATTTATTTTTATTGATAGCAAATAAAGTGGCGGTGACAAAGACGTTCAAGCAAATGCTTCTTAGTTAAGATTAAAATAAGTTCAGATTAATGAGATTATAAAATCGAACCCATGAAACAACAGATCAGGGAAGGAAGGTACATGTATATAAAGTTGCTGAGAAAATGGATATCAGCAAAACATAGATTCAGAATCGTAGAAAAAGAAAGGTTGAAGTATTATTTAAATGTCCCGCACACAACAAATAGACGTGGACACAACAACGGTAATGAAGATATAAACACATTAACTGTATTATTATAAGTATTTGTTAGAGATCACCTTTAAAATGTTAAAAACGAGATGCTTTACAAATTAAACTACATGAACTATATTGCATTTGTTTGATCAATACTGGTCGTCCACTCCGGCACGTGAATTTTACCAGGGTTTTCTGGTTTCCTCACACACCAAGACTATACATTAACTCCGTCTTTCGCGGCCATTGGGAGATACTTGTATAAAACGGTGTAGTAAGTTTATACTTTCAGTTGAGATGCCATTGACTATGCTGAAATATGTTGACCAAACTGTCGTAATCAGATTTCTGAGGTATCATTATACAATATTTTGACTTTATATACCAGAGTTCTTGGTCGATAAAGTTTCGATGTTACTGAAGCCTTTATCACGCCTTTTTATATGCCCGTTTGAAAAACTGGACATATTATGTTATGGGGTCGTCCGTCCGTCCATGAACAATTCGCATTCCACACTCCAAAAGTATTATACCCATTCTCATGAAACTTCATAGATACATTGCCCTAGGTGTGGGGGTCAGTAGGTTAACGGTTACGATTACTGTAACCTTATTTGGAAATACGCCTTTTGGGCGATAACTACAAAACTATTACACCTACTCTAGGTACATTCAAAGATTGCCCTATTTGAGAGGAGGAACTCTGTTGATTTTAGGGTCAAAAGGGCAAAGTTCAAGGTCACCATGAACTTATATAGAAATAAGCATTCTGGAAAATAACTTTGAAACCATAACACCTACACAATTGAAACTTCACAGATGCATTGCCTTAGGTGAGAGGAGGAACCCTATTGTTTTTTGAGTCAGTAGTTCAAAAGTTGAGGTCACCAAGACCTTAAATGGTAAAACGCATTCCGGACGATAGCTTCGAAACCATAACACCTACACTCATAAAACTTCAACTTCGCCTTATGTGAGGAGAATCCCTATTGTTCTGGGGTCAAAAGTCAAGGTCATCATGACCGTATATGGAAATACACAGTATGTCAAAGGGCAAGGCTTTCATGACCTTATATGAAATTATGCAATCTGGATGACTACTTCGAAACCATAACATTCACACTCATGTTTATATATTTGTTACAAAATAGGAGGACGGGGAAAAGAATCAGCAAGCCAATTCGAAATCCCCCACCCCACCCCGCGGCCCCAGCTATCCCCACCCTAAAGTGAGATTAGTGTCCAATAGAAACCACAGCGTTCAAACACATATGTCCGAACTGTACTACAAACAATGAGCAATATTTGATTTTAAAATGTTTAAAGTACAGCGCAAAACCACCCTAAAACAACGTCGAACGCCGCCATCTCTATAGGATGGAAAAAAATAACAAGATTGATCGCATGCACGGGGAGATGTTTTACCACCGCCACACTGCACAAGTGACACAGTTGTGAATACAAAAGTGAGATATAGGGTCCTATAGAAACTGCAGCGTCCAAACGCACTGGCATCGTAGGTCCGCACTGTACTACAAACAAGGAGCAATATTTAATTAACTGTTTAAAGTACATCGCAAAACCACGTTAAAATACGTCGAACGCCGCCATCTCTATAGGATGGGTAAAAATAACAAGATTGATTGCATGCACGGGGAGATAAACCATGCACCTTCATAAATGTTTTACAGTTTTATATTTCTCAATATCTTCCATGGGGCAGAGGAAACGTTTATTTATTTGTTAAAAAAATGGGACGGAGTGGGGGTATGAATCAGCAAGGTAATTCTTCACCCCTCCCCTCCCACCCCACCCCACAAACCCCAAACCATGCAACTTCATACATATTTTACAGTTTCATATTTCTCAATCTCTTCCATGGGGGACAGAAAACTGGCAATCATATATAAAAATAATGTTTATATACGTGTTAAAAAAGGTGCAAGACCCAGGTGGTGGGGGAATTACTGAGCTAGCCAATTCTTTCCCCACCCCACCGTTCCCACTGCTTTACAACAGTATTGGTTTATAGTCTTATATTTCTCAATCTTTTCCATAGGTGAAGAGGGAACAGTCCCATATATACGAAATGCATTTCTTTTCAATATTTATATATGTTTTAAAAGCATTGGGAGGGTTCGTGGGATGGGGGAAAGAATAAGCTAGCTAATTCTACCCCCACCTTCGACCCGTATTTCACACCCTATATCCCTCAATCTTTTCCACAGGGGGAGAGGAAACAAGCTAATGTAACATATATACAATATATTTAATCTATTTTATTGTATTTGTTAAAAACACAGAAACAAATATATTGTTTGTTTCCGGTAACCTGTTTTTACCCACGACTCAAAACTCTTATCAATAGTACCTTTAAAAGATTTGCACATGCATCACACTGTCATTGAAAACCAATAAAAAGTCTACAGTGATTGTCATTACATAAAAACTGTGTGTGCATGATACATAGTAGGATATAGCCATTTAGTTAAGTTCAAAGTATGTAAAGGTACATGTGCTGAGTATGTAATTGTAGATGGTTACTATGTGGTGAGTATGTAATGGTAGAGGGTTACTATGTGGTGAGTCTGTAATGGTAGATGGTTATTATGTGCTGAGTATGTAATGGTAGATGGTTACTATGTGGTGAGTATGTAATGGTAGATGGTTACTATGTGCTGAGTATGTAATGGTAGATGGTTACTATGTGGTGAGTATGTAATGGTAGATGGTTATTATGATCTGAGTGTGTAATGCTAGATGGTTACTATGTGCTGAGTATGTAATGGTAGATGGTTACTATGTGCTGAGTATGTAATTGTAGATAGTTACTATGTGGTGAGTATGTAATGGTAGATGGTTACGATGTGCTGAGTGTGTAATGGTAGATGGTTACTATATGGTATGTAATGGTAGATGGTTACTATGTGGTGAGTATGTAATGGTAGATGGTTACTATGTGGTGAGTATATTATGGTAGATGGTTACTATGTGATGAGTGTGTAATGGTATATGGTTACTACGTGGTGAGTATATAATGGTAGATGGTTACTATGTGGTGAGTATGTAATGGCAGATGGTTACTATGTGATGAGTATGTAACGGTAGATGGTTACTATGTGGTGAGTATGTAATGGAGATGGTTACTATGTGGTGAGTATGTAATGGTATATGGTTACTATGTGGTGAGTATGTAATGGTATATGGTTACTATGTGGTGAGTATGAGTATGTAATGGTAGATGGTTATTATGTGGTGGGTATGTAATGGTAGATGGTTATTATGTGCTGGGTATTCAATTGTAGATTGTTACTATGTGCTGAGTGTGTAATGGTAGATGGTTACTAAGTGGTGAGTATATAATGGTAGATGGTAACTATGTACTGAATATGTAATGGTAAATGGTAACTATGTGCTGAGTATGTAATGACATATGGTAACTATATACTGAGTATGTAATGTAATGGTAGATGGTACCTATAAATAGAGTATGTAATTGTAGATGGTAGCTATGTGCTGAGTATGTAACGATAGATGGTAACTGTGTCCTGAGTATGTAACGGTAGGTGGTAACTATGTGCTGAGTATGTAATGATACATGGTAACTATACGCTGAGTATGTAATGGTAGGTGGAAAATATGTTTTGAGTATGTAATGGTAGATGGTAACTATGTCCTGAGTATGTAATGGTAGGTGGAAAATATGTCCTGAGTATATAATGGTAGATGGTAACTATATGCTAAGTATGTAATGGTAGGTGGTAACTATGTGCTGAGTATGTGATGGTAGGTGGTAACCATATGCTGAGTATGTAATGGTAGGTGGTAACTATGCACTGAGTATGTAATGGTAGATGGTACCTATGTACTGAGTATGTAATGGTAGGTGGAAAATATGTTTTGAGTATGTAATGGTAGATGGTAACTATGTCCTGAGTATGTAATGGTAGGTGGAAAATATGTCCTAAGTATATAATGGTAGATGGTAACTATATGCTAAGTATGTAATGGTAGGTGGTAACTATGTGCTGAGTATGTGACGGTAGGTGGTAACCATATGCTGAGTATGTAATGGTAGGTGGTAACTATGCATTGAGTATGTAATGGTAGATGGTAACTATGTACCGAGTATGTAATGGTAGGTGGAAAATATGTTTTGAGTATGTAATGGTAGATGGTAACTATGTCCTGAGTATGTAATGGTAGGTGGAAAATATGTCCTGAGTATATAATGGTAGATGGTAATTATATGATAAGTATGTAATGGTAGGTGGTAACTATGTGGTGAGTATGTGACGGTAGGTGGTAACCATATGCTGAGTATGTAATGGTAGGTGGTAACTATGCACTGAGTATGTAATGGTAGATGGTAACAATATGTTGAGTATGTAATGGTAGATGGTAACTATATGCCGAGTATGTAATGGTAGGTGGTAACTATATGCCGAGTATGTCATGGTAGATGATAACAATGTGCTGAGTATGTAATGGTAGATGGTTACTATATACTGAGTATGTAATGGTAGGAGGTAACTATGCACTGAGTATGTAATGGTAGATGGTTACTATGCGCTGAGTTTTTAATGGTAGATGGTAACTATGTGCTGAGTATGTAATGGTAGATGATATCTATATGCTGAGTATGTAATGGTAGATGGTAACTATACGCTGAGTATGTAATGGTAGATGGTAACTATGTACTGAGTATGTAATGGTAGATGGTAACAATGTGCTGAGTATGTAATGGTAGATGGTTACTATACACTGAGTATGTAATGGTAGATGGTAACTATACGCTAAGTATGTAATGGTAGACGGTAACTATATGCTGTGTATGTAATGGTAGATGGTGACTATGTGCTGAGTATATAATGGTAGAAGTGTAACTATGTGCTGAGTATGTAATGGTATATGGTAACTATATACTGAGTATGTAATGGTAGATGGTAACTATACTCTGAGTATGTAATGGTAGACGGTAACTATGTGCCGAGTATGTAATAGTGGATGATAACTATGTCCTGATAATAGGTGGTAGCTATGCGATGAGTATCTAATGGTAGATGGTAACTATACGCTGAGAATGTAATGGTAGGTGGTAACTATAAACTGAGTATGTAACTGTAGGTGGTAACTATATGCTTATTATGTAATGGTAGACGGTAACTATGTGCTAAGTTTGTAATGGTAGACAGAAATCAGGTGCTAAGTATGTAAATGGAGATGGTATCTATTTGCTGAATGTGTAATGGTAGATGGAAACTATATGCTAACTATGTATTGGTAGATGGTAACTATGTGCTGAAAATGTAATGGTAGATGGTAACTATATGCTGAATATGTAATTATGATAGATGGTATCTATATGTTGAGTATGTAATGGTAGATAATAACTATGTGCTGAGTATGTGACAATAGATAGGTAACCATATGCTGAGTATGCAAAGGTAGGGGGTAATTATGTGCTGAGTATGTAACGGTAGGTGGTAACCATATGCAGAGTATGTAATGATAGGTGATAGCTATGCGCTGAGTATGTAATGATAGATGGTAACTATACGCTGAGCATGTAATGGTAGATGATAACTATATGCTGATTATGTAATGGTAGATGGTATCTAGACGCTGAGTATGTAATGGTAGATGGTATCTATACGCTGAGTATTTAATGGTAGATGATAACTATATGCTGAGTATGTAACGGTAGATGGTAACCATATGCTGATTATGTAATGGTAGACAGTAACTATATGCCGAGTATGTAATGGTAGACAGTATATATGTGCTGAGTATGTAATGATAGATGGTAATTGTATGCTATGTATGTAATGATAGATAGTACCTGTAAGCTGTGCATTTAATGGTAGACGGTAACTATGTGCTGAGTATGTTATGGTAGATGGTAACTATGTGTTGAATATGTAATAGTAGATGGCATCTTTGTGCTGAATATGTAATGATATAGGGTAACTTTGTAGTGAGTATGTACCTGTAGAGGGTAACTATGTGCTGAGTATGTAATGATAGATGGTAACTATACGCTGAGCATGTAATGGTAGATGATAACTATATGCTGAGTATGTAATGGTAGGTGGTAACTATATGCTGAGTATGTAATGGTAGGTGGTAACTATAGGCTGAGTATGTAATAGTAGGGGGTAACTATATGCTGATTATGTAATGGTAGACGGTAACTATGTACTGAGTTTGTAATGGTAGACAGTAACTATGTGCTGAGTATGTAATTAGAGATGGTAACTATGTGCTGAGTGTGTAATGGTAGATGGAAACTATATGCTAAGTATGTAATGGTAGATGGTAACTATGTGCTGAATATGTAATGGTAGATGGTAGCTATATGCTGAATATGTAATGATATATGGTAACCATGTGTTGAGTATGTAATGGTAGATGATAACTGTGTGCTGAGTATGTAACGATAGATAGTAACCATATGCTGAGTATATAATGGTTGGTGGTAATTATGTGATGAGTATGTGACGATAGTTGGTAACCATATGCTGAGTATGTAATGTTATATGGTAACTATGCGCTGAGTATGTAATGGTAGATGGTACATTTACGCTGAGTATGTAATGGTAGATGGTAACTATGTGTTGAGTATAAAATGGTAGATGGTAACTATATGCTGAGTATGTAATCGTAGATGGTAACTATACGCTGAGTATGTGATTGTAGGTGGTAACTATATTCTGAGTATTAAATGGTAGATGGTAACTATGTGCTGAGTATGTAATGGTAGATGGTAACTATACGCTGAGTATGTGATTGTAGGTGGTAACTATATTCTGAGTATGTAATGGTAGATGGTAACTATACGCTGAGTATGTAATGGTAGATGGTAACTCTATACTGAGTATGCAATCGTAGATTGTAACTATACGCTGAGTATGTGATTGTAGGTGGTAACTATATTCTGAGTATGTAATGGTAGATGGTAACTATACTCTGAGTATGTAATGGTAGATGGTAACTATGTGCTGAGTATGTAATGGTAGATGGTAACTATATGCTGAGTATGTAATGGTAGATGGTAACTATATACTGAGTATGTAACGGTAGATGGTAACTATACTCTGAGTATGTAATGGTAGACGGTAACTATGTGCCGAGTATGTAATAGTGGATGATAACTATGTCCTGATAATAGGTGGTAGCTATGCGATGAGTATCTAATGGTAGATGGTAACTATACGCTGAGAATGTAATGGTAGGTGGTAACTATAAACTGAGTATGTAATGGTAGGTGGTAACCATATGCTGAGTATGTAATTGTAGGTGGTAACTATGCGCTGAATATGTAATGGTAGATGGTTAATTTACGCTGAGTATGTAATTGTAGAAGGTAACTATACGCTGAGTATGTAATGGTAGATGGTAACTATATGCTGAGTATGTAATAGTAGATGGTAACTGATCCTGAGTATGTAATGGTAGATGGTAACTATGTCTTGAGTGTGTAATGATAGATGGTATATATATTTGCTGAGTATGTAATGGTAGATGGTAACTACGTCCTGAGTATGTAATGATAGATTGTATATATATACTGAACATGTAATGGTAGGTGTTAATTATATGCTGAGTATGTTTTGGTAGATGGTGACTATGTGCTGAGTATGTAATAGTAGATGGTAACTGATCCTGAGTATGTAATGGTAGATGGTATATATATACTGAACATGTAATGGTAGGTGTTAATTATATGCTGAGTATGTAATGGTAGATGGTAACTCTATACTGAGTATGTTATCGTAGATTGTAACTATACGCTGAGTATGTGATTGTAGGTGGTAACTATATTCTGAGTATGTAATGGTAGATGGTAACTATACTCTGAGTATGTAATGGTAGATGGTAACTATGTGATGAGTATGTAATGGTAGATGGTAACTATATGCTGAGTATGTAATGGTAGATGGTAACTATACTCTGAGTATGTAATGGTAGATGGTAACTATGTGCTGAGTATGTAATGGTTGACAGTATCTATATGCTGAGTATGTAATGGTATATGGTTAATATATACTGAACATGTAATGGTAGGTGTTAATTATATGCTGAGTATGTAATGGTAGATGGTAACTCTATACTGAGTATGTAATGGTAGATTGTAACTATACGCTGAGTATGTGATTGTAGGTGGTAACTATATTCTGAGTATGTAATGGTAGATGGTAACTATACTCTGAGTATGTAATGGTAGATGGTAACTATGTGCTGAGTATGTAATGGTAGATGGTAACTATATGCTGAGTATGTAATGGTAGATGGTAACTATATACTGAGTATGTAATGGTAGATGGTAACTATACTCTGAGTATGTAACGGTAGACGGTAACTATGTGCCGAGTATGTAATAGTGGATGATAACTATGTCCTGATAATAGGTGGTAGCTATGCGATGAGTATCTAATGGTAGATGGTAACTATACGCTGAGAATGTAATGGTAGGTGATAACTATAAACTGAGTATGTAATGGTAGGTGGTAACCAAATGCTGAGTATGTAATTGTAGGTGGTAACTATGCGTTGAGTATGTAATGGTAGATGGTTAATTGACGCTGAGTATGTAATTGTAGAAGGTAACTATACGCTGAGTATGTAATGGTAGATGGTAACTATATGCTGAGTATGTAATAGTAGATGGTAACTGATCCTGAGTATGTAATGGTAGATGGTAACTATGTCTTGAGTGTGTTATGATAGATGGTATATATATTTGCTGAGTATGTAATGGTAGATGGTAACTACGTCCTGAGTATGTAATGATAGATGGTATATATATACTGAACATGTAATGGTAGGTGTTAATTATATGCTGAGTATGTTTTGGTAGATGGTGACTGTGCTGAGTATGTAATAGTAGATGGTAACTGATCCTGAGTATGTTTTGGTAGATGGTAACTATATGCTGAGTATGTAATAGTAGATGTTAACTGATCCTGAGTATGTAATGGTAGATGGTATATATATACTGAACATGTAATGGTAGGTGTTAATTATATGCTGAGTATGTTTTGGTAGATGAAAACTATGTTCTGAATATGTGATGATAGATGATAACTATATGTTGAGTATGGCATGGTAGATAATAGTTATGTGCTGAGTATGTAACGGTAGATGGTAAATGTATGTTAAGTATGTAATGGTAGATGGTTAACTATGTGTTGAATATATAATGATAGATGGTAACTATATGTTGAGTATGTAATGGTAGCTGATAACTATGTACATTAGTATGTAATGATAGATGGTAACCATATGCTGCGTATGCAACGGTAGGTGGTAACTCTGTGCTGAAAATGTAATGATTTAGGGTAACTATGTAGTAAATATGTAATGGTACATGGTAACTATATGCTCAGTATGTAACGGTAGACGGTAACTATATGCTGAGTATGTAATGGTAGATGGCAATTATATGCTAAGTATGTAATGGTAGATGATAACTATGTACTGAATATGTAATGATAGATGGTAACTATGTGCTGAATATGTAATTATGATAGATGGTAAACATATGTTGAGTATGTAATGGTAGATGATTATTATGTGCTGAGTATGTAACGATAGATAGTAGCCATATGCTGAGTATGTACTGGTAGGTGTTAATTATGTGCTGAGTATGTGACGGCAGGTGGTAACCATATGCTGAGTATGTAATGGTATGTGGTAACTATGTGCTGAGTATGTAATGGTAAATGGTAGCTATACGCTGAGTATGTAGTGGTAGATGGTAACTATGTGCTGAGTATGAAATGGTAAATGGTAACTATATGCTGATTATGTTTTTGTAAATGATAACCATACACTGAGTATGTAATGGTAGATGGTAACTATATGCTGAGTATGTAATGGTAGATGGTAACTATAAGCTGAGTATGTAACGGTAGATGGGATCCATATTCTGAGTATGTAATGGTAGACGGTAACTATACGCTGAGTATGTAATGGAAGACAGTATATATGTGCTGAGTATGTAATGATAGATGGTACCTGTATGCTGTGTTTGTAATGGTAGACGGTAACTATGTGCTGAGTATATAATGGTAGATGGTAATTATGTGCAGAGTTTGTAATTATATATGGGATCTATGTGCTGAGTGTGTAATGGTAGATGGAAACTATATGCTAAGTATGTAATGGTAGATGGTAACTATGTACTGAATATGTAATGGTAGATGGTAACTATGAGCTAAATATGTAATTATGATAGATGGTAAACATATGTTGAGAATGTAATGGTAGATGATAATTATGTGCTGAGTATGTAACGATAGATAGTAGCCATATGCTGAGTATGTAATGGTAGGTGGTAACTATGCGCTGAGTATGTAATGGAAGATGGTAACTATGTGCTGTGTATGATATGGTAAATGGTAACTATATGCTGAGTATGTAATCGTAGATGGTAACTATACACTGAGTATGTAATTGTAGATGGTAACTATATGTTGAGTATGTAATGGTAGATGATAACTATGTTCCGAGTATGTAATGGTAGATGGCAACTATACGCTGAGTATGTAATTGCAGATGGTAACTATACGCTGAGCATGTAATGGTAGATGGTAACTATATGCTGAGTATGTAATGGTAGATGGTATCTATACGCTGAGGATGTAATGGTAGATGGTAACTATATGCTGAGTATGTAATTGTAGATGCTATCTGTAAGCTGAGTATGTAACGGTAGATGGTATCCATATGCAGATTATGTAATGGTAGACGGTAACTATACGCTGAGTATGTAATGGAAGAGCGTATATATGTGCTGAGTATGTAATGGTAAATGGTAACTGTGTCATTAGTATGTATCGGTAGATGGTAACTAGGTCCTGATTATGTAATGGTAGGTGGTAACTATATACTGGGTATGTAATGGTACGTGGTAACTATATGCTGAGGATGTAATGGTAGATCGTAACTATGTCATTAGTATGTATCGGTAGATGGTAACTATGTCTGATTATGTAATGGTAGGTGGTAACTATATACTGAGTATGTAATGGTATGTGGTAACTTTATGCTGAGTATGTAATGGTAGATGGTAACTATATCCTGAGTATGTAATGGTAGATGGTAACTATATCCTGAGTATGTAATGGTAGATGGTAAATATATCCTGAGTATGTAATGGTAGATGGTAACTTGATGCTGAGTATGTAATGGTACGTGGTAACTTTATGCTGAGTATGTAGTGGTAGATGGTAACTATATCCTGAGTATGTAATGGTAGATGGTAACTATATGCTGAGTATGTAATGGTAGATGGTAACTATATGCTGAGTATGTAATGGTAGATAGTAACTATATGCTGAGTATGTAATGGCAGATGGTAACTATATTCTGTGTATGTAATGGCAGATGGTAACTATATTCTGAGTATGTAATGGTAGATGGTAACTATATGCTGAGTATGTAATGGCAGATGGTAACTATATTCTGAGTATGTAATGGCAGATGGTAACTATATTCTGAGTATGTAATGGTAGATGGTAACTATATTCTGAGTATGTAATGGTAGGTGGTAACTATATGCTGAGTATGTAATGGTAGATGGTAACTATATGCTGAGTATGTAATGGTAGATGGTAACTATAAGCTAAGTATGTAATGGTATTTGGTAACTATATGCTGAGTATGTAATGGTAGATGGTAACTATATGCTGAGTATGTAATGGTAGATGGTAACTATATGCTGAGTATGTAATGGTAGATGGTAACTATATGCTGAGTATGTAATTGTAGATGGTAACTATATGCTGAGTATGTAATGGTAGATGGTAACTATATTCTGAGTATGTAATGGTAGGTGGTAACTATATGCTGAGTATTTTATGGTAGATGGTAACTATATTCTGAGTATGTAATGGTAGATGGTAACTATATTCTGAGTATGTAATGGAAGATGGTAACTATATGATAAGTATGTAATGGAAGATGGTAACTATATGCTGAGTATGTAATGGTATTTGGTAACTATATGCTGAGTATGTAATGGTAGATGGTAACTATATGCTAAGTATGTAATGGTAGATGGTAACTATATGCTGAGTATGTAATTGTAGATGGTAACTATATGCTGAGTATGTAATGGTAGATGGTAACTATATACTGAGTAAGTAATGGTAGATGGTACAAATGTGATGAGTATGTAATGGTAGATGGTAACTATGTGATGAGTATGTAATGGAAGATGGTAACTATATGCTAAGTATGTAATGGTAGATGGTAACTTTGTGCTGAGTATGTAATGGTAGATGGTAACTTTGTGCTGAGTATGTAATGGTAGATGGTAACTTTGTGATGAGTATGTAATGGTAGATGGTAACTAAATGCTGAGTATGCACAGCCTTCCCCAGGAATTTTTTAAGAGATAGTGGCATTTAGCGCGCGAGTGTGTGGGTGGTTGCGGGGGCTCCACTCCTGCATGTCGATTTTTTTTTCATGTTTTGAAATAAAATACGGGTTTTGGCATACCCTGACACATTTAAAACATGTTTTTAATATATCTACCAGTCTGCCATAGATAGTAAATATATGACCATTTTTTACTTCTTTTTTTTTGGGAAAAGATAATACACTCAACTTCATACATTGTTTCCTTTGCTGTTCTAGAATTGTTTTTATCTTGTAAACACTTCATTATATATGTGGTGAAGTTAAGCTGGAGTAATTATGTTATTTTTCAGTGAATAACATTTTAAAAACAACAACTTGAAAATGCAGTGTCGTGTGTTTTTTAAGCATCCGAAATAAGGACTATCCGGATTTACATCTATTTTTACGCTGACATTGTTTTACAATAACTTAACGTTTAAGTCATGTTTACTGCATCAAGTCAATAGCGTTTTCAGAAAAAAAAGTAGGAAACGGTTATAAGTTTATATTTAAATGTTATAAAATTTTCTGTCTTTATTCAAAATTAATCGCTTTAATTTGAAACACGGAAGCAAATTTAAAACCGGAAGTAATCTAAATTTATAATCTGCAACCCCAAGATTTTTATAATTATATGTGGTTATCGAATAATTTGCGTTTGTGAGATTATTTTCTCATCATTATCTATTTAAAATCGCTATCAAATGGATGGAGGCACGTTAATTCAACGTTACAATAAAATATAACATAAATAAATTGTAAAAACTATACACTCAGTATGTAATGGTAGATGGTAACGATGTACGAGTATGTACTGGTAGATGGTAACTATACACTGAGTATGTAATGGTAGATGGTAACGATGTACGAGTATGTACTGGTAGATGGTAACTATATGCTGAGTATGTAATGGTAGATGGTAACTATATGCTGAGTATGTAATGGTAGATGGTAACTATATGCTGAGTATGTTTTGGTAGATGGTAACTATATGCTGAGTATGTTTTGGTAGATGGTAACTATATGCTGAGTATGTAATGGTAGGTGGTTACTATATGCTGAGTATGTATTGGTACATGGTAACTATATGCTGAGTATGTAATGGTAGGTGGTTACTATGTGCTGAGTATGTAATGGTAGATGTTAACTATATGCTGAGTATGTAATGGTAGATGGTAACTATATGCTGAGTATGTAATGGTAGATGGTAACTATATGCTGAGTATGTAATGGTAGATGGTATCTATGTGCTGAGTATGTTATGGTAGATGGTAACTATATGCTGAGTATGTAATGGTAGATGGTAACTATATGCTGAGTATGTATTGGTACATGGTAACTATATGCTGAGTATGTAATGGTAGGTGGTTACTATGTGCTGAGTATGTAATGGTAGATGTTAACTATATGCTGAGTATGTAATGGTAGATAGTAACTATATGCTGAGTATGTAATGGTAGATGGTAACTATATGCTGAGTATGTAATGGTAGATGGTATCTATATGCTGAGTATGTAATGGTAGATGGTAACTATATGCTGAGTATGTAATGGTAGATGATAACTATATGCTGAGTATGTAATGGTAGGTGGTTACTATGTGCTGAGTATGTAAAGGTAGATGGTAACTATATGCTGAGTATGTAATGGTAGATGGTAACTATATGCTGAGTATGTATTGGTAGATGGTAACTATATGCTGAGTATGTATTGGTAGATGGTAACTATATGCTGAGTATGTAATGGTATATGGTAACTATATGCTGAGTATGTAATGGTAGGTGGTAACTATATTCTGAGTATGTAATGGTAGATGGTAACTATATGCTGAGTATGTAATGGTAGATGGTAACTATATGCTGAGTATGTAATGGTAGGTTGTAACTATATGCTAAGTATGTAATGGTAGGTGGTAACTATATGCTGAGTATGTAATGGTAGGTGGTAACTATATGCTGAGTATGTAATGGTAGGTAGTAACTATATGCTGAGTATGTAATGGTAGATGGTAACTATATGCTGAGTATGTTATGGTAGATGGTAACTATATGCTGAGTATGTAATGGTAGATGGTAACTATATGCTGAGTATGTATTGGTAGATGGTAACTATATGCTGAGTATGTAATGGTATATGGCAACTATATGCTGAGTATGTAATGGTAGGTGGTAACTATATGCTGAGTATGTAATGGTAGGTGGTAACTATATGCTGAGTATGTAATGGTAGGTGGTAACTATATGCTGAGTATGTAATGGTAGATGGTAACTATATGCTGAGTATGTAATGGTAGATGGTAACTATATGCTGAGTATGTAATTGTATATGGTAACTATATGCTGAGTATGTAATGGTAGGTGGTAACTATATGCTGAGTATGTAATGGTAGATGGTAACTATATGCTGAGTATGTTTTGGTAGATGGTAACTATATGCTGAGTATGTAATGGTAGATAGTAACTATATGCTGAGTATGTAATGGTATATGGTAACTATATGCTGAGTATTTAATGGTAGGTGGTAACTATATGCTGAGTATGTAATGGTAGATGGTAACTATATGCTGAGTATGTAATGGTAGATGGTAACTATATGCTGAGAATGTAATGGTAGATGTTATCAATGTGATGAGTATGTAATGGTAGATGGTAATTATGTGCTGAGTATGCAATAGTAGGTGGCAACTATATGCTGAGTATGTAATGGTGGATGGTAACTATATGCTGAGTATGTAATGGTAGGTTGTAACTATATGCTAAGTATGTAATGGTAGGTGGTAACTATATGCTGAGTATGTAATGGTATATGGTAACTATATGCTGAGTATGTAATGGTAGATGGTAACTATATGCTGAGTATGTATTGGTAGATGGTAACTATATGCTGAGTATGTAATGGTATATGGTAACTATATGCTGAGTATGTAATGGTAGGTGGTAACTATATGCTGAGTATGTAATCGTAGATGGTAACTATATGCTGAGTATGTAATGGTAGATGTTATCAATGTGATGAGTATGTAATGGTAGATGGTAATTATGTGCTGAGTATGCAATAGTAGGTGGCAACTATATGCTGAGTATGTAATGGTAGATGGTAACTATATGCTGAGTATGTAATGGTAGGTTGTAACTATATGCTAAGTATGTAATGGTAGGTGGTAACTATATGCTGAGTATGTAATGGTATATGGTAACTATATGCTGAGTATGTAATGGTAGATGGTAACTATATGCTGAGTATGTAATGGTAGATGCTAACTATATCCTGAGTATGTAATGGTAAATGGTAACTATATGCTGAGTATGTAATGGTAGATGGTAACTATATGCTGAGTATGTAATGGTAGATGGTAACTATATGCTGAGTATGTAATGGCAGATGGTATCTATGTGCTGAGTATGTAATGGTAGATGGTAACTACATGCTGAGTATGTAATGGTAGATGGTAACTATATGCTGAGTATGTATTGGTAGATGGTAACTATATGCTGAGTATGTAATGGTAGGTGGTTACTATGTGCTGAGTATGTATTGGTAGATGGTAACTATATGCTGAGTATGTAATGGTAGGTGGTTACTATGTGCTGAGTATGTAATGGTAGATGGTAACTATATGCTGAGTATGTAATGGTAGATGGTAACTATATGCCGAGTATGTTTTGGTAGATGGTAACTATATGCTGAGTATGTAATGGTAGATGGTAACTATGTGCTGAGTATGTAATGGTAGGTGGTAACTATATGCTGATTATGTAATGGTAGATTGTAACTATATGCTGAGTATGCAATGGTAGATGGCAACTATATGCTGAATATGCAATGGTAGGTGGTAACTATATGCTGAGTATGCAATGGTAGGTGGTAACTATATGCTGAGTATGTATTGGTAGATGGTAACTATATGTTAAGTATGTAAAGGTAGATGGTAACTATATGCGGAGTATGCAGTGGTAGGTGGTAACTATATGCTGAGTATGTAATTGTAGATGGTAACTATGTTCTGAGTATGTAATGGTAGATGGTAACTATGTGCTGAGTAGGTAATGGTAGATGGTAACTATGTGCTGAGTATGTAATGGTAGATTGTAATTATGTGCTGAGAATGCAATGGTAGATGTTATCTATTTGCTGAGTATGTAATGCTAGATGGTTACTATGTGCTGAGTATGTAATGGTAGATGGTAACTATATGCGGAGTATGCAGTGGTAGGTGGTAAATATATGCTGAGTATGTATGCAGTGGTAGGTGGTGACTATATGCTGAGTATGTAATTGTAGATGGTAACTATGTTCTGAGTATGTAATGGTAGATGGTAACTATGTGCTGAGTAATGATAGATGGTAATTAAATGCTGAGTATGCAATGGTAGATGGTAACTATATGCTGACTATGTAATGGTAGATGGTAACTATATGCTGAGTATGCAATGGTAGGGGGTAACTATATGCTGAGTATGTAAAGGTAGATGGTAACTATATGCGGAGTCTGCAGTGGTAGATGGTAACTATGTGCTGAGTAGGTAATGGTAGATGGTAACTATGTGCTGAGTATGTAATGGTAGATTGTAACTATGTGCTGAGTATGCAATGGCAGACGGTAACTATATGCTGAGTATGTTATGGTAGATCATAACTATGTGCTGAGTATGCAATGGTAGATGTTATCTATATGCTGAGTATGTAATGATAGATGGTAATTATGTGCTGAGTATGCAACGGTTGATGGTAACTATATGCTGAGTATGTAATGGTAGATAGTAACTATATGCTGAGTATGTAATAGTAGATGTTAACTATATGCTGACTATGTAATGGTAGATGGTAACTATATGCTGAGTATGTAATGGTGGATAGTAACTATATGCTGAGTATGTAATGGTAGACGGTAACTATGTGCTGAGTATGCAATGATAGGTGGTAACTATATGCTGAGTATGTAATGGTAGATGGTAACTATGTGCTGAGTATGTAATGGTAGATGGTAATTATGTGCTGAGTATGCAATGGTAGATGGTAACTATATGCTGACTATGTAATGGTAGATGGTAACTATATGCTGAGTATGTAATGGTAGATAGTAACTATATGCTGAGTATGTAATGGTAGACGGTAACTATGTGCTGAGTATGCAATGATAGGTGGTAACTATATGCTGAGTATGTAATGGTAGATGGTAACTATGTGTTGAGTATGGAATGCTATATATTGAGTATGTTACAATGGTAGATGGTAACTATGTGCTGATTATGTAATGGTAGATGGTAACTATGCTGAGTATGTAATGGTTGATGGTAACTATGTGCTGAATATGTAATGGTAGAGTGTAGCTATATGCTGAGTATGTAATGGTAGACTGTAGCTATATGCTGAATATGTAATGGTAGATGGTAACTATGTGCTGAGTATGTAACGCTGTACGGTAACTATGTGCTGAGTATGTAATGGTAGATGGTAACTATGCTAAGTATGTAATGGTTGATGGTAACTATGTGCTGAGTATGTAATGGTATATGGTAACTGTGCTGAGTATGCTAAGGTACATGGTAACTATGTGCTGAGTATGTAATGGTATATGGTAACTGTGTGCTGAGTATGTAATGGTAGATGTAACTGTGCTGAGTATGTAATTGTAGATGGTAACTGTGCTGATTATGCAATGGTTGATGGTTACTGTGCTTAGTATGTAATGGTAGATGGTAACTGTGCTGATTATGCAATGGTAGATGGTTACTGTGCTTAGTATGTAATGGTAGATGGTAACTATGTGCTGCTGATGTAATGGTAGATGGTGACTACATGTATGTGCTGAGTATGTAATGATAGATGGTAACTATGTGCTGAGTATGTAATGGTAGATGGTAACTACATGTATATGCTGAGTATATAATGGTAGACAGTAACTATGTGCTGAGTATGTAATGGTAGATGGTAACTACATGTATATGCTGAGTATGTAATGGTAGACAGTAACTATGTGCTGAGTATGTAATGGTAGATGGTAACTACATGTATATGCTGAGTATGTAATGGTAGACAGTAACTATGTGCTGAGTATGTAATGGTAGATGGTAACTACATGTATATGCTGAGTATGTAATGGTAGACAGTAACTATGTGCTGAGTATGTAATGATACGACGGTAAGTACATGTATATGCCGAGTATGTAATGACAGACAGTGACTGTAACTATGTGATGAGTATGTAATGGTAGATAATAACTATGTATGTAATTGTAGATGGCAACTGTGCTAGAGGTAGTGAAACTTGATTCCTATATGTATCAGGCAACTAATTTGAAGTGGTATGTCCCAGGTTAAGGTCATGAAGTCGTTGTATTCAATCCTTAACTGCTTTGATAACAGGGTGCATCTGTATTTGTTTATACGTAGCTCCATGGTAGATAACTGTTCTTCCGACTCTTTAGGAGAAATATAACTACAGTCACTAGTATCAATACGTAATGTTTGTAGTTTTGGTGAACCAATGAGACATTTTAATAATGATGCTGTGTTACGACACTTGTATATCTTACACTCCAGGAAGCTTGTTGTATTCAACTTGATTGCGGTAACAGTACTTTTAGGTTCATTGTCAACATTAAATAATGTAGCTCTTCATCTTGAGATAAGTCTAAAACAATATTACTACTAGCACTATCACTATCAAACTATCAAAATAATTACCTGTGTACCCTTTATGTAGGTATGTTAATTGCGTTGCATCACCTACCAACCATTTAACAAGACTGGGGGATATATTGTCTGACAGGTGTAGGCTTTTCAAGTTGTTAATGGGTTCCATGGTAGATAACTGTTCTTCTGATTCGTCACTAGGAATATCATCACAGCCATGATTATCAACACGTAATGTTTGTAGTTTTGGTGCACCACTGAGGCATTTCAATAATGATGCTGGGTCACGACACTTGTCTATCTCACACTCCAGGAGGTTTGATGTGTTCAATTTGGCAACAGTAACTGTAATATTCTGTTTACTTTTGAAAGTAAGATGTTGTAGCTGTTCATGGTGTGATAAATCTAAAGCAATGTTAACAGGAGGAGTATCACTCTCATCACGCCCAACATTCTTATACTGTGTATTATACTCTAGATGCAGGTCTGTTATTTGTGTTGCACAACCTAGCAAACATTGAATCTGACTCAGCGACACTACGTTTATTAGATTGACGGTTTTCAGGTTGTTCATGGGCTGGATATATAACTGTTCTTCTGACTCGTCACTAGGGTTATAAACACAGCGACTATTATTAATACTTAATGTTTGTAGTTTTGGTGCAAAACTGAGACATTTCAATAATGACGCTGGGTCACGACAATTGTCTATCTCACACTCAAGGAGGTTTGATGTGTTCAATTTGGCAACAGTAACTGTAATATTCTGTTTACTTTTGAAAGTAAGATGTTGTAGCTGTTCATGGTGTGATAAATCTAAAGCAATGTTAACAGGAGGAGTATCACTCTCATCACTCCTAACATACTTATACTTTAGATGCAGGTCTGTTAGTTGTGGTGCACAACGTAGCAAACATTGAATCTGACTCGGTGATACTGCGTCTATCAGTTTGATGGTTTTTAAGTTGTTCATCGGCTCCATGGTAGATAACTGTTCTTCTGACTCTTGACCACAGTAACTAGCATGAATCCATAATGTTTCTAGTTTTGGTGCACCACTGAGACATTTCAATAATGTTTCTGCGTCACTACATTTGGCTATCTTACACTGCAGGAGGTTTGTTGTGTTCAACTTGCTTACGGTAACAGTAGTACTCATGCATTTAACAATAAAATAACGTAACTGTTCATGTTGAGATAAATCTAAATCCATATTATCACTATAACTATAACTATCCCTATGATAGTCATAGTCATCATCACCTATACGTATGTCTGTTAATTGTGCTGCACCACTTACCAACCATTTAACCAGACTGGGGAGTATACAGTCTGACAGGTGTAGGCTTTTCAAGTTGTTAAAAGGTTGCGTGATAGAGAGCTGTTCTTCCGACTCATCTCTCATTCGTTCATCACCACCATATATTTTATCTATTGTAAGATGATTCAAAGTATTCCTTAAATTATCCATCCGAGAAAGAAGAAAAACAATGTCCATGTACCCAACACAAATTTGAAGTGTTTCAACTGAGGTAAGTAGTAATAGTGACAACTCTGTCAACAAATACTCGATGAATGTGTTATTTAGAGTACAATTGTCATATTTCATGGCTATAGACTTTATGTTGCCAAGGTTTGTGCCAATCAGGTGCTTCAGAGCACGTGTATACTTGTTGTCACCACTATAGGTAATATTATCACCATTAGGGTCATAAGGTTTTCTATCTAATAAGTTAATGTATTCCTGCTTCAGCCTAATATCCATATAACCATTGTCTAAACCTTCATTAACACAGCCTACCACCAGGTCTTGTATCCGATACAATTCATATCGTGATTGAGAAGCCACAACACAGATGTGTTCTGATATTTTGTACGCAGTCTGAGGACTCATTCCACTTATGAACTTAAATATGTTTGCCATCTCAAACACCTTCTCTACTGAGTTACATGTGGTGTATATGGTTTTGACAAATTCATCAGATGTACCAGAACTCATTGATACAAATATAGCAGCTAGGAATTCTTGGAAGGTTTTATGAAGGAATGATAAACTTTTCATCTGTGATGAGTAACCTTTGATTTTACTTTGTGACAATAGTCCCACCATTAAGCTAACTTCTATCTCTGTAGCTGACAAACCATGTATATCTGCTACTTTACTTTCAAATACAAGAGATGATTCTGGATTCTCACTAAATAATGTGTTATATGACAGTGTGCCGAGGGAATATAGCAAATGTTTATATTGTTCACATTCGGGTTTAGCTACGAAACATTTTGGAAGTTGTATGTTCGACTTTTTAGACTTTTTAGACCATTCTTCTTTCAGTTGTTTTAATCCAGGAGTATCTGCCAGTCGTTTCTCTGCCAACTCAAACATTAGATCAATCATTGAACTGTATATGTGGCATTGCGATGTTCCCAGAGGTTTTCCTTCATGCCATAGAGCGATGAGCTGCTTCAATATCACAGGAATGGAGAGAAACTGCATCAGTTTGTTTTTGTTTAACTTAATTAGAAATTGCTTACTATCCATGTCACGTCCATGGTTGGTATTGAGAATACCAACAGTAGATTTTATCAGTTCATCAGCAGATTTAGAATCAATTCCTTTCAGTTCAATATGATGATCAATCTCTGAGGACATTAGTCGTAAAACTTCAAGTTTCCAAGGGCGAGATGTTGTAACAACTGTCCATTTGTTCATGACTGTTCTGTTTGGAAGTCCTTTATTTAAGACTGGTGACATTTGACGATAACCTTCCGGAGGTGTCCACTCGTCAAGTCCGTCCAATAATATCAAACATTTCTCTGATTTTTTCTGCAACACAGTAGACAACAGAGGATGTTGGAGACTGTTTTGCACCAATTGATTTTTTATCATGTCTTCTATATTACTGTCCGAGATGGCATCTCGTAAAGAAATATAGAATAAGAATTGAAAATTGAGCATAACCTGTTCATCCTCTGATAATGAATCAGTTGATGCATGTTTGGAGTGAGCTTTGCACCAGGTTAAAATCATCTTTTTACACAGCGTCGTCTTTCCTGTACCAGCGTCTCCTGTAATATAGATTTTCTTGTTTTGTTGTTTGTCCTTAGACTCGTGTTGTGAGTCTTTGTAAAATATATCTTTGTATGAATCAACAGATTTTCCCTGTACACTTTCTCCTTTCTGGTGTGACATGTCTGCCTTTTGTTTTTGCTGTTCCTTGTCTCCTTTTGTTTCTTGCTGTATGTCTACTCGTCTCATATCAGGTTTGACATATAAAGCTTCAATTTGAGCATCATCGTCTGGTGTAAGAGGAGCCACTGCTGTCTTAAGATAGCTTTCATTGTATAATGTGATGAGGTCTGTCTGCAGATCTGGTAAAACAAAACATAGGTACACACTTGGTTAATAAAAGTGATAATAGACAATATGCATGTTGCAGATACCTAGATGGACCAATATAAGAGAGAAAGTGAAGTGTAAATCCACATAAGAAACAGTTGTGCCTGTAAACTAGATACTACTACAATATATCGCATTTTTTTGTTTTAAGAATAGTGCATTTCTTTCAACTGGCGGGGGAAATTGTTATTTAAATTGAACAATGTCACTTATATGACAAGTTTACAATAAGCATTCACAATTATTTGTTTAAAATATATTTAAAAAATAAGGTAGGAATTGAACTGAAGTGAATTAGGGTTTTAAAGTGCACATGAAAGGTTATATGGCACCTAATAGGCATGAACATGCCAGGCTCATCCTCCATGTACATCGAGATAAAATATGGCGAATGGGCCTTGGACCTTCTCACCCTGAACTGCAGAGTTGCTGCAAATTCTATTGTAGACACTCTAATCAATACAGTAGATATTTGATATTTGAATTTATATATATAATTAATATGTATACCTAAGTTTCTATCTGAATTAATATATCCTATATATTTTAAGTACTACACAATGTATTAAATACATAAATAGCATAGAAGACAATTAAATGCTGTTCCTCAATTTCAGTTTATCACATTGCATATTCTACTGAATAAGCTACTATGTGATGCATTATAGTAGCCGTGTGATGTATTAATTCAGGTATCTGGTAGAGTACAGCAGACATCTGATACATTATAGTAGCCATGTGATGTATTAATTCAGGTATCTGGTAGAGTACAGCAGACATCTGATACATTATAGTAGCCATGTGATGTATTAATTCAGGTATCTGGTAGAGTACAGCAGACATCTGATACATTATAGTAGCCATGTGATGTATTAATTCAGGTATCTGGTAGAGTACAGCAGACATCTGATACATTATAGTAGCCATGTGATGTATTAATTCAGGTATCTGGTAGAGTATGCAGCAGACATCTGATACATTATAGTAACTATGTAAATAAAAATAAAACCAATACGACGGCGCGCCATCTCAAATCCC